>AYEL01067140.1:0-16411 GCA_000484575.1 Olivierus martensii | reverse complement strand
TTTTTATTATGACGTCATCAGAGTTTCCCGTTTCGTGCGTTTTCCGGCTCGTTCGACTTTTCGGGCCGGTCCCCGAAAAGTTTCAAAATCGGGGTTTCACTGTATTATCTAAAAAATGGGCGAGTGTATTGAAAATAGGCAAAAAGTTTCTCCAAAAATGTTAGTATGCAGCTTATATTTCAAAATGACGATTTTTTCTGAAAAGTGAGTGTTTTATACTGTAGTTGTTGTAATAATAAACTAACTTGTGATTAGTTCTGTTACCTCACTGTTTAGTGTTGACTTTTTTAGAAGTTCCAGCTCATTTCTATATTAAATTCAAGCATAAATTTAAAAAAAGTTTATTTTATTATTATTACTCGGTATTTATTTATTTATTGTGTGTACCACTCCAATGAGTACAACACGAAAATACAGAAAATAAAGTTTGAGTAACAATTAGGAGATAATTACAGCGTGGAAGAGAACATATAATGATTATACAGCTGGAGCTTTTTCTTCATATTGATAAAGTTCAAAAATGAAGAGAATGTTTTTGTAGTAACAAAAGATTTAAATCCATATGAAATGATTTTGTGGTTTTATCTTACCGATTAATGAATAATAAGCAGGCAACAATATCCTTATACTTCCCTCTAGACCAGTTTTACACAACAAGTACAATCCCATTCTTGAACTGCTGACAAGTGATAGCCTATTTAGCAAAACAATGAATACAATTCAATTATCTGAAAACAGTTATTCTATATAAGTGCCTATCTGACTTTATCAAAATTCGTAGTGAATGTGGTGGACCTTTCAATTACGATGTTTGTTGGCATAAGACAACAATTTCTGAATCATTTTCAATATTAATATCTCCTGCATTTAGAACTGCTTTACTTTCAATTAATGGCTTGACTCCTCTCCAACATATATGAAAATATCATGCAAATTGATAAGCGGCATTTTTAAAACATTAAAAAATTTTCCAATAAAATCACACCATGATCAGAGTAAACAAGTACCCCGGTTCTGTCGGCCATATTGTTTTGATTTGCAGCGCCATCTATATTTCATTTCTCTCTCGAATAAAATACTCCCGCTCAATGCCGGATCTAAGCCGATTGCACCAATCTGGCCTCGCGTTGAGGCAAATCATGAAAAGACTAATAAACGAAGAATAATCGTTTAGATTTACTATTATGGCTGGACTTTTATACCTCAGCCTTCGAATATCTAATTTTTGTAGATTCGCAAAAATTTTTTTTGGAAAAATTGAATGTAAATGAATCGATTTTATTATATCTCTGGAACATGTGGGAAAAATTTTCTTTTTACCTCAGCCTTCGAATATCTAATTTTTGTAGATCCGCAAAAATTTTTTTTGGAAAAATTGAATGTAAATGAATCGATTTTATTATATCTCTGGAACATGGAAAAATTTTCTATTTAAATTAACTAAGACTACTTTTGCAGAATCCAGTATATTCTGAAAATATTTTCTGAGTACCGTCAGATGGGGTGAAATTGATAATAAAATTTTTATTTATTTGAAACATTTCATTATTTTTTAAGTAATTTCAAAGATACATATACAGGGTGAGTTTTTTATCTTAAGACAACAAAAATCTTAATTGGATCTCATTATTTTGGAAAAAGTTGTAGACAAAAGTTGTAGGGTTTCTAAGGGGCAATCAATTGAAGACCTTGAATTTGACCTTAACCTTAACCTTTAACGTCATTTGAAGGTCAAGTCAGTTTTTTTAAATGGGAAGACATACTTTTGATCCTGGCAATGGAAAGAGCAGAAAATTTCACAATCAGATATACCCTTGACCGTAAGGTTTAGGTCAAAGGTCAAGGTTATTTTCAGGTCAAAAGATTTTACAAACGGGAAACCATAATTTTTATCACATTTTTTAATGACCTTATTACTTTGATCTTAAAAAGCATTCACTACTTTTAGCACTGCCCAGAAGTAACAACATGGACATAGTAGTTTTCTGTTCCCTTTGGGGTGCTTGATTTCAATGAATCCCCTCACCTCTCACTATCAGGGTGGTTGTTTTTGGTGCATCATTTTACTTCTCACCATCGCTTGAGGTATTGGTTTCGGGGAAACATTTTCCCAAAAACCAATACCTGAAGCTATGGATTTCCCAAAAACCACTATTTTCCCCAAAACCAATACCTGAAGCTATGAAGAGAAGTAAAGTGATGTACCAAAAACAACCAGCCTGATAGTGAGAAGTGAGGGGATTCATTGAAATCAAGCACCCTAAAGGGAACAGAAAACTACTACATCCATGTTGTTACTCCTGGGTAATACTAATAGTAGTGAATGCTTTTACCACTTTACTTCTCACCATCGCTTGAGGTATTGGTTTCGGGGAAACATTTTCCCAAAAACCACTATTTTCCCCAAAACCAATACCTGAAGCTATGAAGAGAAGTAAAGTGATGTACCAAAAACAACCAGCCTGATAGTGAGAAGTGAGGGGATTCATTGAAATCAAGCACCCTAAAGGGAACAGTTATTATTATCTTATTTTTATTTTTTATTTTTAAAATCTTTCGCATATTAGTCTGTCAGACTTGAAAGAATTTTTATTTAAAAAAGTCACTGCAAAACCGAAATTATTAAAGCAAAAATTTGAAGATAGGTAAAAAGAGAGAGAAAATGTGCTTTATGATGACAAAATTAAAATTCAGGATTTGAGAAAAATCTCTAAAGCGAATGTTAAAACAAATAATACGGCATTTTACGGATCCAAAAACACCATTTATTTACAAAGACAAAAATTTCGAACCAACTTTTTTTTTTCCTCGATTTATAGCGAGGAAAATGCGTTATATTATAAATGGTGTTTTATGCAATATTGCAAATGGATTCCTAAGTGTTATTAAATTTCTGGAGGAAAATGTATTGCTGTTATTACAAATTTCTTTTCTCTCAATAACAGTCGATTGAATGTGAAATTTATAAAAAAATGAGGATAAAAATCTCGTAAAAAATGCTCCAAAAATTAAACGAAATAATATGTTTAACTGAAAGCAATTTTATCAATTATAACGAAATTTATAGAGCTGGTATCACTTGATAAATGAATAGTCTGAAGTATCATTTATCATACATATAAAAATAATAACAATAAAATGTTATTTAAGTACTATATAACTGCATCCGTAGATTAAAAATAAAGAAGAAAAAAAAGAGATTAATTTTAATAATGCAATATAAAATTTTCTATAGCTGATTTTCTGATATGTGAGAGTGAGATTTGTTGAAGATAAAATAAATTATACGACAAGTATCGCATATAAGTTGTCTGCTCACAGATGATGTATCGAAGTTTCTTTAGAACAACATACAACAGAATTGAAGGGTTTCTTTGATAGCAGAAAATGAATTACAACATTTTGTCACGATATAACCATGCGTTAGTCTATAATATTTACACTTGTCATACGCTTCTTGATAAATAGACAAGAAAGTACTTGTTAGATAAAAATATATTGGATAAGTTCTAGCAAAGAATAAATGCCATTCGGTGAAACGGTATATAGAATTCTCTAACCGTTTGAAGAAAACACGAATTTTCTTCTTTTTCTTTTTAATTCCAGAAAGAGTAAATAATCATTGGCGAAGACGTATGGCCATTAAGTCAAATTAAGTATGAACCATTTAGTCGTTTTGAGATTAAAATGCATGAAAATGAAGGTAGAAGAAAATTATACTTAAGTTTAGAAACCGCATCAATTAGTCAACCTTAATGGTCGGTCTCCGAATACAATTTATAAAACGACACTCAAGAACAAATCAAGCATTAAGGTAGATATAAATTGAATGAATAATGAAATAAATATTTCCTTTTACTTTTTAAATTTCTCTAAGACAGTTGCAATTTTGAATATTTAATGAATTAAAATTGTTAATTTTCTAATACACATTTTTTAAATGTTGTTTTGGTAAATGATTTATTAATGGGAGAAAAATTAAATAATTATTTTGTTTTATTCAATAATTTATTTAATAGAATATACGTCGATGTACCAGCAGTTGGCATGAAAATTTAAATTGGGATAATTAAAATAAACATATTTTAAAGAAGGAAAAAGTTAAGAAGCATAAATTGCATAATAAAAAAAGAAATCATTATTTACCGACGAATGAGTCAGATCTACTCGAAATCGGTTAGTTGAACTTCTTTTGGTTGAAAAACATAAAGATCCAAAGAGAAGTATTTCTTCAGTTTAATGATTATTATGGGTGATTCAACTTGTTGTCCTCCATTAAATCCAACCAAATGGGATGGTATCGTCAAAGAAGCTACTACCGTCTTTCGTCAAAGAAATACAAACTAAAGATGTTAAAAGAAAAAGTTTCTGCGGAAGAGAAAAAGAAAGCTATTTTCTCATCATGTCGTGATTTGCCAACATTACTCCCCAAGAAACTTAACACCGTTGCTATCAATCATGAGTACCAAGAAAATCCAACGGACCAGAACACTTTTTCGTCTGATGTGACTTTTTGACACCGAATGTTTTTTATCTCCTACTCTGGCTCTGTTTCTATTGATGTGTCGCGATTTCTGTTCAAACGATTTTCAACTTTTGCTTGGCTTATTTCTCTTATACTACTAAATCTACGTTGAGAACTATCTTCTTGTAAGCACATATTGCTGTTCTCTCTCTCTTACACTTCTCGTCCAACAGATATCGACCATCGCTTTAACCAATTAAAGTAATAAAATGCGGTTATCGAATTTAAAATTTTCTAACAGTTAAATAAAACATGACTTAATCCATTTTCCGAGTTTTCATCGTTTATTTACGCCATAAAACGACGATATAATTTCACATTAGTAAACATTTGTAGTAGCAACCTGTATTAAGAGAGAGAGAAGAGAGTAATTTGCTGGTGAAATATTATACATATTCTTCTTGTCGCTAGATTGAAATGTTGCACCGAGTTGTGTCAAAATTTAGGAAACAGCACATGACCCCAAACTATATATCTCTCTAGATTACTGAAATTTCGATTTTGTTAATCAGCGTTAATTAAAGTCATTAAGTCTTATATAAACTGGAAATAAAGTTTGTGTTTTCCCAGTTCCTGGTGAATCTAAAACAAACTTAATGTTTAACATTCCAATTAACTTTCGTTTGTATTGTCAATTGGTATTTTAAATTTTTCTTCTTTTTTTTAACTTAAAGAGTTGGATTAAAGAAGGAAATTTTACTTCCTACTTCCTGAAAATATTTAGTCATTATGTTAATTCTTGTAGTTTAAAGACTGATCATTAAATTTCTGATCAAACTGTTTCGCTAGGCTAAAATTTAATCCTTCTTCTTCTTTTTTTAAGAAAAGATAAAAATTACCGAAAACTCACAGTTTTTGAATCAAGAAACTTAAAAATTCGTGTACTTCCATTATAAAGATTTGTTTTTTAATTAGGAAATGATGTAGTATTATAAGTTAATAACGTATCAAAATATATATTGCTTTATTCATCATGATAAATTCGACTCACGTCATTAATCTGTCATGAAGAAATATGTTTTTCCAGTTGTCGCATTTCGTGATAGAACATCAGGATCAATAGTGGAAATGGCATTCTGCCTACAAGGCAAATGAAGCATAAGTGAATGAAAACGTTCGTGACTCACTTTTAGATAATTTGAAAAAGAAAGATTACTTTAAATTAAAACTTCAAAAACACTAGTGAAGAAAACTAGATTAATAAAAGAAAAAAATAAACGTTTTTTCCTCTCTCTATTTTAAAAAAGAAAAAATATATATATAATTTTAGAGTTGACAAGCATTGTCATACACAATTTATACTTCTTCCTTATGAATCTCAGTAGTTTCTGCATGTGAGGAGGCACAACAAATTCTTTTATTACACATCTCGATTGCATTTGTTAGACAGCAAAACACCTTTCTTATATATATATATATTTTTTTCATCATTTTTTTTCCTGAAGAATTTATACGTTTGTTTGCATATTTTTTCTTTAGAAAAGTAATATAAATTTAATTTTATATTTTTGATACGTTAGGTAGTGGATAAACACACTTGATGTTGGACAACATGATTTAAAATTTATGCACGTTTGATTTTTGTCGATTTGCAGTTAATGAGGAAAGAAGCATTTAGATAAAACGGAAAGAAAGCTGCCTTAGAATATCATAAATAATAATAATAATAAACCTTATAAGATTATTTTACTTTATCCAATTTACTATATATTAAAGTTGCATAAACTCGTACTGATTTACTCTTCTGTTCGACAAATAACAACCAAAAAAGAAAAAAAAAGGCCAATAAACCAGGGAACTACAGAAATAGGCAAAGGCATGTGGACAAAATTGGCTGCTGTTTCGTGTGTCATTTCCGCACTATTGCTGCATTGATTGAATTTTGGTAAACATTGGAAGAACATGCTTTTGTCTAGATTGTGACACGTGAACGATGCAAGATTTATCTAACTAGTTATTACTATCATCATACCAGTTAACTTTAGCAACATATATTTCTATTTCTATATAAGCTTATATATTAAATAATTCCTTCAATAAATTCGAGTATAATGTAGAAAATTAATAAATATATATAACTTTTATATAAATCATCATTATTATTTTTTTCGTTATTTATTACTCGAATGCTAGTAATATCGGTAGTAAGAGTGGAATGTTTTCGATAATCGAAGCGAAACAACAATTTCGAAAAGTCAATTTAAGAGAAAACATTAAGAGATGAGTTGGATCACAATCACTTCAGATAAGATATAGAACCTAAGGAAATGAAAAGTCGGTTTGAACAAAACAAGCTTCGGGGCTTTTCTTACTTACCTAAGCGACAAATTGAACTAAACAATAAAAATAAAACGTCAGGACAAAGGTTTTTCCCTCTTATGGAATGTCAGACACTGTAAACAATCTTTAGCAGTAAGCTTAGGATTTAAGAAGATTTCTTTTGTAATAGTAACCTAAGACTTTGATATCAATCCGGACAATTGGCAAATTCCAATAATTGCGAGTCAAATATTTAAAAAGTGTTTCGTGCTGTAAATATGGCCAAGAATCGCTTTGTATAATTCATATAAAAGAGCTTAGTAATGTAACAATGGTTTCCGGTAGAGAAAAACATAAAAAAAATTATTTATCTATTTTTTTATTAGGTTTTTTCTTTTTTATTGTAGATTAGTGGAATCGTGTCTAAAACGCTCGAGTTGTTCCATCAGATAAAAGCATATTCGTTTGACGAAGCAATATTTGACTTATTAAAAATATATCACTACATCCAATAATAATCATGAAATATTCAGTATATCAGATCTCATATCAATCTTCTTTACAAAACAAAAACAGCCAACCGAGATAATGAAAATAAAAATGCTACAATAGCAGGAAACTAAAAAATAAAGAAGTTAGAGGTTTCTTTAGATCGATAAGAAAATAATGAGCAAGAGAAAGATAAAGGGGGAAAGAAGGAGGGTCACCTACGATAAGACAGGAGAAAAACACTGTCAAATTCCAAGCACAACACAATAATTTACTGAAGTTACTTTATCAGATGGTTAGAAACGTAGTTTTGGAATTACTAAAAATTTATAACCTGCTTAACATCAAATATCTTCATAAACCTCATATTTTTCTATCAGATACTTCTTTAATTATTGTTAAAGACTCTTATTGCTTCGGTGTAAAATGGAAGGCTAAAAAAGGAAAAAAAAAAGAATCTCGTTGATAGCTTGATAGGTTGCTACAAATTTTTTTTGTTCTTCTTCCTCCTCCTCCAAACTTTAATGAATTCTTTTATTAATTATCTAACGGATTTAGTAATTATATCTTCGCGAGATAAATTAAATTAATAAATATCAATAAAACGCAGATTATATTTCGCAATAATAATTTTTTTTTCATTTTAATAATAATAAGAAAAAAAAAGAAAATCGCGTCGGTGATGTTCCGAATAGAAATATTTTTATTTAGTTAAATCGCAAAAAATAATTAGGAAAGTAAAAATTTTAACCATACCTGTTATCTTAGCATAAAAGAAAATCGCTGAATTTATATTACAATTATTTTTTTTAAGCTCCGGAGATGTTCCTCAAATTGAAATCATCAAATTTACAAAAAGAAGAAGTTTCGATGGAATGTATTATTGTTTACACTACTCTTATGACTATATTCTATATTGAAATTTTTATTTTATTTTCAGCAATGAAAATAAAAGTGTTGATTAACCGAAAGAAAATTAGAAAACTTATGTAGTATGCATATATAAACTGTATGAAAATATCGAGATAATAAAACATTGACAATTTTACGAAAGTGCTTTTGTATATGTAGTTTAAAATTTTCTATCTTTATTCAACAAAATATTCATTAAAAACGACGGGAAAAATATTTCATAAAATTAATATTTTTTAATAATTCAGCGAATTTTTTTTTTTTGTTTGATATTTTGATATTTTAAGGTTTTCCAACTATTATCTGTTTTTGTGCGAGTTCATTTGGAATTGTTTGATAAATTACTCTCCATTCTAATTTTCGTTGTTCTCATAATTGAATAAAGAATTTAATAATTTCGTAAAAAAAAAGAAAGAAAAATCTATCATAATTTCCAAGTCCAAAACCTAATTTCTTTATTATTATTATTATTCTAAACGTGGATGTTTTTTGATATCGATTTTTTTTTCTTTTTATTCGGAAATCTGAAAAAGCTACGGACAAAAATGAAATACAAATTAAACCATCGATTTATTTGCAGTCTGTAAAAACCAAAAAAAAAAAAAAAAGAAAATAAAAAAAAAAAAAAAAAAAAAAAAAAAAAAAAAAAAAAAAAAAAAAAAAAAAAGAAAAAAATATATTAATAATAATTTATTGCACAGATTATTTAAAACACAAAATTGCATTTAAGTGGAACAGGAAAATTTGAACAGTAATTCATAAAACATTCTATTCATTATGAAGTGTCTCGAGAATTTCTTTATATATTCATTTTTATTTTTTTCCTATACTTACTTAAATAAATTAATCAGCAAAAATGCAACTTATTAAAGAAAACTTGTAAAATTTTTCATTTTTTTTTTTAATGTAGACAAACTCGAGTCATCTTCGAGATATTTTCTTGTGTAAATAAGCTTTTTTTACTTCCTTTAATTTATTAAAAAATAACGCTTAAGACGGAAAGTGTGAGCAGAAAAATAAAATTAAAACAATTCTTGCAACTCGGGATAAATTTTAACTTGCGATAAACCTTTAAACGACACGTCACATCTGATAAAGCGAGTTCGATAAACGTGTTTAGCACAATTTTATATTTTTAAACACGATTTAGATGAATCAGACATTTAAAAATACCGAAATACTCTCTATTTTTATGTAAATTAGAAACAATACGTTTTAATACCGCTATCTCGTTTGATACGAACGTTCCATTTGTCGCTCAGTTACCATTGATTAATATGTATTACTTTACTAAAAATAAGAGAAGAAAAATCATTATTTTAGAAATATTCTATAAAATAATATGAGTTTTCGATGTTTTAAGATAGTTTAATAATAACAGAAACGAAATCGAATCGATGAAAAGTTATTTTTGGTTTGATGCTGATATACTCCAAACAAAAGAGAGGGAAAAAAAGCATAATGGTTATATAGGCGATAGATTCATTGTTGGTAATTATCGGCAGAAAGAGAAGTCATTTGGGAATTCTTGCGAATAACAAACGAAATTTTATCAATTTTTTTAAAAGAAAAAGACATTCAAATTTTAAGTAAATTTGACAATTAACGAATGATATATATATAGATACATATAATCTCTTTTCCAAACTTTAAAATTTGAATTTATCTGATTAAAATGTTTTAGTTTCTAATCTGTTTTATCGGCATTTTATATTAGTTTTCTAACTTGGAAGATTGGATTTTGAAAGGAAAGTCTGATTAATGGAAGAGAACTGAAGTTAAATTCCGTGTTTCTAGATGGTTTGTGATTTCGTATTTCACTCGTATCTATCTTTCTTTAACAATTCGTACAAGTCAGAGATATATAAACTTTCGATTTAATCTTTTGTTATCCCATATTTAATTCGCCGAACAATGTAGAAAAAGAAAAAAAAGAAAAGAAGGAAAAGAAAATTTTATATAAAGTTTTAAAGGTTTCGTCTTAACATTTATAATCGTTAATTAAAGAAAGTTTGAATTTTGAAATACAATTTAAAATGGCTTTAGTTTGTTCTCTGTTTGAATTATTTTTCGTTAGATAGGGAATTATATTTTATTGTATAAGTTTTCCTTTGTTTGCATATAATACTTAACATATGTTTTGGTGAAGTTGAAATTACTCCCTGCAATTTCTCTTTTGTTTTGACTGTCATTCTTCATAAGTGTGTATCACGCTTGGCCGGATCCACATACCCTTTCGTTTCTTCACAAAAATCTGTATTTTTTTTCCTTCTTCTTCTTCAAAACTAAAAATCTGCACTTTTGTATTGAAGTCAAGAAAAGAAATATTCAAGAAAATTATAGTCGGAAAACTTGTAGTGGAAATGGAGCAGACAAAACAATGATATGGAAGTGCATGTCATTTAACAAGTTTTCTTACAATAAACGTATTTTTCAGTTATGACCTTTCGTGTCGTCCGCCAAAACGCATTATGCCGATTCTATTGATACAATATTTTAACAGTTGGTTTATTCGCCTGAATTGTCTCTGATATCTGGGGAAATGTTGTTAATACAAGAAAGACATAAAAAAAAGATATTTCGGAATTGATGATAGTCATTCCCCCAGAGGAGCAAAAGCCATTTTATTAATGCTCCGGGAGTTATTGAGATTTGATATGACATGTTGAGTTAATGTCAAGCGATTAATTGTTTCTTCTTTCCTCTGGATATATATATATTCTCTATATCTAGTTTTAATTAATGTTGAATTTATAACTGCATATCTGCATAAAAATTCGTGTTTATTTTATTCCTTTATTAAAACTGATGAATAGTTTTGAGCTATTTGCACTCAGTCGGAATCAATAAACCAGAAAAATCGCGCAGATACAAGCATTTGTTTTGCTTATTATTTAAACTCTAACCTACGTTTGAATGATTATTAATAATTCTACAAAGTTCGATTAACAACTAGAACAAATTTTGATCGATTTGAGTCGGTTAAATATACGATTAGAGTTTATACTTTGTATTAAAAAAATATATATAAAACAAGTTTTTTCTCTTTAGTGAAAAATAACTCTCGATTTGCTTTGGCAGAAACATAGATGCTCCTATTTCTCTCAAGAGACGTTATTTGCAAGTATGGAACATAAAATATAACAAGCATTCGAGGCACATACACCCCGTGTATTAAAGCAATAAAATATGAATAGAGTAACTGTATTAGTTGCAGCGACTGCGAATGAGGATCGTATTTAGTTTGGTTGTATGGAGTTAAGTCTATTTTCTCTTCCATTATATAAAAATAATTTTAGCCACGAATAGAAATCCTTTACTTAATCGCATTCTATATAATCGTGCTTGCTATCATAATTTTTTTTATGGAAAAATAAAAATGTTTAATGGGTTTAATGTTGCTTAATTGATAATTTATAAATGCTTTTATAACGAGAAAAAATTGATTTTATAAGAAGTTAATAAATAACGGCAATAGCGATGCATTTTGTTCTGGTAAAATGTATACCCTATATCAAATAACGTTCTTGTTTTTTTGGCAAACAAAAATATCCAAAAATAAAAAAATAGAATCGAAACGCAGTTGACAATAGGATCATGTGATCTCAAAGAAGTTTAGTGCTCAAAGTGGCCGTCAAGGTTCGTCACACCCCATTTCCACCAATATGTCACTCTTCATGTTCCATTTAAAGATGTCAAAAAACATCAGGTGAACAATTTACAATAGAGTCAGTTTAGGCTCTCGGGAATTTTTTTTTTTATTTTTTTGTGTATAGTAAACTATTGATGTATTTACAATCCGTCAAGAAAGAATAAATATTTCTAAATAAAATAAAACAAATTTTAAAATATGTCAAAACGATTGTTTTCGATTAATAAAAAACAGGCGGGTTAATCGCGAAAATTTTCGTAGGTAAACATTGAAATCGCACTTTAAATGCGTAGCTATTTTAAATTTATTTTTGCAGTCGTGATAAGAAAACTGATGTGAGGACATTAGTATCTAAGTCCATGATTTCCATCTATCCATCTTGTGCCCCACCTATACAGAAATGGATAAGAGTTAGATATGTATGAAAATGTCACAAAACTTTCCTCTAAGAACAGCAATTTTATAAAAAAAATACAGAATTTTTTTATTGATTGAATTGAAAGCTGCATTAACTAAAATTTTCGAATTTTTCATAGATTTTTTCTATTCTTATTAATAAATTATACAGGCGTTTAAAATATGTATGATTTTTTAATAAAATATATAAGAAACCGGTATTCGTATAGATTTTATTAAAAATAAGAGTTTTTTATGAGTCTAAATATCAATTTTCTTGTCTAAAGCATCAGTAGAGTTGAAGATAAATGAAAGATTTATTTTCGGTAATATAGTTAAAAATCAATTATTTGGAAAAAAAATCTATGCTGTGGGCGAATACTGCCACGAAGCAATGGAGGCTGCGAGATCAATCACGACTCATACCCAAAGGCTATAACTACTAATTCTATTAGAAATACTTCGGTTTACAGCAGACCGAATACTGTATGGGATTCGCAAGTTAATGAACTTCCCAAATGGGACACATAACAAGATAATACCGGTGTAAGATTTTGTTGACGTTGCATAAATTGTTCTTGACATACATCAGATGATCTGGGAATTAAAATAAATTTTTTTTTTATTACTCGGATAACTTTCGTAATATAAAATATTTTATAGCACGGAGATAATATCCACGTTTTATAATTATTAAAATAAAATTTTAACGTATGAATATTTACACAATTTACATATTTAGTAGTTATTAGAGAGGAAGAGTAAGAGAAAGAGAAAGAGAGAGAGAGAGAGAGCAACGACCCGGGGAAAATTTTCTTAAATATATTTTAATTTCTTAACGGAAGCTCTTTAATATACACTATTAATGACTTGATAAGTTTTTCTTTCCCTTTTTTTACGCGGAGTGTTACTTCTTATTAAGAATAAAACATCATTTATCTCCCTAATTACAAATCAGATACGATCTGCGAGTTACTCGAACGTAATTTTTTTAAATAATATATATATTTTTGACTACTTTAAAAAATAAAAATAATTAACCGAATCAAAAATTAAGAAAAATAAATTATTCTATTCGTCGATAGGAAAAAAAATATGAGGAAATAATTTAAGTGGTAATTTATACAGTGACACTCAACAAATTACATTGGCTCTTCTCGAAGTCCTCTTGTATATAACAAATTCACATCAAATTGAATGAGATAGTTAAACTATCTCCGAAATATTTTTTTTGTTTCTACAAATGATTCCTGCGACTTCTCTATATGCTAATTTTGTACTAACTGGTTCGGGTCAAGCCGTTTCGACTAATTTAGTCGAGGAAATAGTGTGTATGTGTGTGTGTACTTAACCCGAGTATAGGAATGTCTAGAAGGTAAGATTGTAAAATGATACAAACTGCTATGAGAACATTACGAAAAGAAACATCTGCATGGTTATCTGTAACCTACCTTTTAATTACATCACGAAGGAAAAGATCTATTTTGAAATTACAATTTCCTCTTTTACAATTTCCTCTTTTACAGTTTTGTAAAAGAGGAAATTACAATTTCCTTTTTTTACAAAATTAAACTCACCTTCACGTTAATACTAGAGTAGTTTTTATAAGTGATGCAGAAAAATACGTCGTTATTCCTTCTTCGTTGTATTTATTTTCTAAAATAAGAGCGAGCGAGAGAGAGAGAGAAATAGAGAGAGAGAGGTAAAAAAATTGTGGTTCATTTATCTTAGCTCTTCATTAATCTAGAAAAAAGTCGATTTGCTTTTATGCTGGATTGTAGTTGCACACAGTAATTTTAGATACTAACAGCCTATGCTTCGCATACCAATATCAGACCATTATTGCTACGGTTGCACACTGGGAATCCTGAAGTAACTAACCAATAGAGCAAGACCATTTTCTACCCAGTTTTGTTCGTCCAATCGAACTTAATATCGTTTCACAGACAAGGAGTTGCTCTGTATTCCCCTTCTTAAGTTGAAAGAATCAATGCAAATAAGTTGGTGTCTGTTTGTTTCAATTCTTTGATGGTCTCTTCAGCTTCAATGCACAGCAATAAAAAAAAGGAAATACTCAGATTATGCTTTGCCTACGTTATACACGATTTGAAATAGAACTACTTTTTCTACCTTATTGATGGTTTCTATCGGTAAATTTTTTTTCTCCTTTATTTCTACGCTTATAAATGAAAAACACACACAGAACTAAATTCGAGTTCCATTTTGTTATTCTGCAAATGGCTGTTTAAATTGGGTTTTAAACTCATCAGAATAAGGAAAGATTATGTAAATGAGGCTCGGTTTTGTTCTTTTGATTTACAATAGAATTTAAACTTAATTTTAAAATCTAAATGTAAAGATTAAGCCGGTAAAGTTAACGATAATAAAGTCAATACCCCTTATTAAAGCATCGGTAACGATAGTTAAATGTAAAATAAATTTTAAAATAATATTTTAATTTTTCTCCGATTAATTTATATAAATTATTATCGATTATAACGAGAAATTAAATAGTTTTCCCCTGTATTTTATATTTTATTCCTTTGCTTTAATTAAACGAAATTTTCAATTATACCGAACCGCGATAGCTCTTGTAACACGCATTAACTCTTTTTAGTTTGGCATAGACAATCGAAAGCGCTCATGCAATTAAACCACCTTGAATGTGCGTTACCCCATCGGAGAGAATACATAACTTAAAATGACCTGATTTTAATTAAATTTTGACATGTTAAGGTAAACTGTACAAATCGATTCGAACGTTAAGCCACAAAGATATTAGCTCAGGAAAAAAAAATAGTTTTTTTTAAAGAAAAAAATAGTATCTTTATCTGAACTTTTACTGGGATCAAGTACTCATTCCGTAGAAAATCGACCGATTTTTGAGGAGAAAAATAATAGTTTTGTCACCTTAGCTCATTTAGAAATGAGTCGATTTGCGTGAATGCGAAAACAGATTTTTCTCCTTCTTTCTTCTTCTTTTTCTTCTTCTTCTCTGCACATTAAATATTAGTGAAAGAACATATTTAAATATTTATACTCGGGTATTTTTAAGGAATTATTATGCATTATTTTCTGTTTATCATTTTTTCTTTTATTAAGGGGCTCCCTTTATATGACTAGTAGTAGGATGAATATTTACTGTCTTTGATGGCATATCGTTTATATTATGAAATTAAACTGTTTATGAGTTATTATCGAATCAGCTTTCTGAAACTTGGCTTAACAATCCAACATCAACATGGAAATCAACAGTACTTTGAGGAACATTGATTTAACCCCTTTGGCGAATAGAATTAATTGCTTCCTTATGTCGTATATGCCGACAATTTATGAGAATTTTATAACTGTCTTAATATTGTGTGAATGCGCTTATCGATTTTATTATTACTCTAACGGTTCCGAGACGAGTTTTTTTTTCTGATAAATAAATCGATACGAATCTTAATTATCGTTCTAACTTTAGACTTTGTTTACATCTTTTAAATTCGAGCTTCTCAAAATTACATCAAAAAGCTCACCTCGGTTAAATCGAGCGTGTGTAAATAAATAATCGACAGAGGTTAGGAAATTTCTAATAATTTATCGAACTAGCATATTTACTTAGAAACTTGTTATAGTTTCTCCAGATTTAGTCGAGTAATTTTAGTGAAAAGTATCGTTTAAAATACGTAAATGTTATTCGAATAGGTATCCATAAGAGGGTGAGAATGATTCAGTTTATCTTCTGTACGCAAACATATATTGACTTTCACTACCAAACTTTTCTCTTTGACGATTCACACGAATGAATTCTCTCGAAGATTAACTAGAATATTGGCAATGACATATTCTGACAATATAACAGAAGTTTCACGACAGGAACGTTAAGATTACGCAGACAGATATATTTTTCTCTTCTGTATTTTTTCCACTTCACAGTTTTTCGATTCTGAGGGTACTTAAATAAGCTTCAGAAATGGCATCCAGACTTTCGTGTTGTCAATATAAAAGTTGGAAAAGTAGCAGTTTATATCCAAAAAGTACACGTGGAAAGCTTTTTACAAGCATTGCAGTAGTTTGTTTATTGAGTCGAAAATATGAAAAATGCAATCGTTTATAATACTGCCTATATAAAAGTTTTCTTTCTTTCTTTTTCTATCGAAGTAATAAATAATCATCGAAAATTATATGAAAAT
>AYEL01067137.1:0-11634 GCA_000484575.1 Olivierus martensii | reverse complement strand
ACTAGGAAAAACTAGAAATTCCGGACTTTGAATAAGAAATATTCGGCATTTCGTATTCGGCCTAGGAAATACTAGAATGCCCGATCAGCGTTAGGACATTCTCGTTTTAACTAGGAAATTCTAGTATTTCCTGAATTCCGGTTTATCCTGTCTGTAACATATATAATAAAATTATTTTCACCTGTATAAAGTTTCACGCATTAACCTTATTAATAAATTAATTAATTGCGTTAGGCTTTTTTACGTCGACATCCTTATAAATAAACGTTGACATCCAGTGTTAGAGTTTACATAGCATTTGAAATAAATTATATTGATAAATTAAAAAGAGGGGGCCCCATCGACCCCTTTGCGGGGGGGCCTCGCAGTTTTCAGCTACGCCACTGCTCCCGGCCCCACTTAACAGGTTAAAAGACCACCCAGGAGAGCGAGTAGTGTCACCACCTGCAGAAATTGCCTCACATTCAACACCTCCTCCCATTTTATGCAAGTCCGATTAGGTTTCTGAGAGAGGATGAAGGAAGACCTTTGGTTAAGATGTCTGCCAACTGTTCCTTGGATGGTAAATACAGCAGATTGATCACTGAGTTTTCACTGAAATGGCATATATGCTGATATTTGATTTCTATACTTTTAACTCTGCGATGATCTGTAGGATTTTTAGCCTCCCTCAATACAAAATTGGTTATCTTCCTTAATAACAGTTTGATGATGTTCTACTTTTAACCCCATTTCGGTCAAAAGTTGTCTTAACCATACAGTTCTCATGCAGCTGCACTTAGCGCCGTATATTCGGCTTCTGTTAAGGAAAGTGAAACTGTTGGCTGTTTCTTAGTAGATCATGTGACATTACTGCCATAAACTTTAAACAAATATCCAGAAACAGAGCGGCTGTCTTTTGGATCACCTCCCCAATCTGCATCAGCATATCCGACTAATGCTGCATCATCAAATTCTTGTCTATAGATTAGTGTTATGTTGATCGTTCCTCTTAAATATCAAAGAATTCTTTTCAGGTGTTTCCAATGTTCTTCAGTAGTACAATTTTGATAACGACCGAATAAATTAATCGTTGCACTAAGATCTGGTCGAGTGCCAAGCATTAGATACATCAAAGATCCTATTAATTCTCGATATACTGTAGTTTCTGCGAACATTGAATATTCTGTTCCATATTGACAAGTGAGTTTGAGATTTACTTCGAGTGGAGTAGATGTTGGCTTACAGTCGTACATATTAAATTTTCTTAATAAACTTTCCACATAATGTCGCTGACTTAATTTCGTAATCCCCGAGTCTCGATTATTTTCTATATTAACTCTAACAAACATGTTAGCTTCTCCAAAATCCTCCATTTGAAATTCTTCGCTTAGTTTCTTCTTAATCGTTTTAATTATTTTCAAATTTCGGGACATTATGATACAATCATCAACAAATAATATTAAATGAACAGTCTTACTAAGATCTGGTCGAGTGCCAAGCATTAGATACATCAAAGATCCTATTAATTCTCGATATACTGTAGTTTCTGCGAACATTGAATATTCTGTTCCATATTGACAAGTGAGTTTGAGATTTACTTCGAGTGGAGTAGATGTTGGCTTACAGTCGTACATATTAAATTTTCTTAATAAACTTTCCACATAATGTCGCTGACTTAATTTCGTAATCCCCGAGTCTCGATTATTTTCTATATTAACTCTAACAAACATGTTAGCTTCTCCAAAATCCTCCATTTGAAATTCTTCGCTTAGTTTCTTCTTAATCGTTTTAATTATTTTCAAATTTCGGCACATTATGATACAATCATCAACAAATAATATTAAATGAACAGTCTCATTTTCGATAGTGTTTATATACAAGCAGCAGTCACTCTCAAATCTCTTAAAATCAATTTCTTGCATGCAAGTAGCGGTCAAAATCTACATTCCAAAGTCGAGGTGCTTGCTTCAAGCCATAGAGAGGTTGTCTCAGTTTACACACTTTGTTGTTCACATCCACATGTACTGTACATAATATCCTTTAGGAATTTTGATGTCCAAGGAGGTCACCCTGCAGAAATGCAGTTCGAACGTCTAATTGTCCAATATACGTAAAATCTTTATTTGTTATAGCCAATGCAGTTCTTAGGATATTCATTTTAACTACAGATGCAAAAGTTTCATTATACTCGATTCCTTTTCTTTGTACACAACCTTTTACAACCAAACGGGCTTTATATTTATCTATTTCGCCGTCATGACGACGTTTTACTTTAAAAACCCATTTACTATCTAGTAGGGATTTGTTAGGGGGCAGATTACATAATTCCCAAGGTGTTATTTTTTTCTAGTGATGTGATTTCTTCCCTTATTGCTCTTTTCCAAAATTCTGCATCGGTTCTGTCATTTATTTCTTCAATGGTTTCTGATATAACTAAATTTCCGTCGGATGATAATGCGAAGACAGTTGTGTCATAATCAAGCTGGCGGTTTTCTTGATCTCGCACTCGTTTCTTTCACAGGTTCTTCAGTAGTTTCAGGAAAAATAGTTTCTTCTGATTTTTCTTCCATTTCACAGTTTATATCCTTTCCATTATTATTAGACTCTTCTCTTTCTAGACTTTTGTTATCGTCAATATTCCATCTTCCCTGAATGTTATCTTTAATTTTAATATAAACTTCTGGTTCTTCAATAAATCGAACATCTCTTGCTAGAATAACTGATTGTTTGTCTTTATCCCATAGACGATATCCATTTCTGGTATATCGAATCATAATTAATTTCTTGCTTTTTGGATTTAATTTTTTTCTAAATGGATCAGGTGGACACTCGAAAATTCTTAAATGAGATAAATCAGGTTTCTTGCCGTACCACAGTTCTGCAGATGTTTTATTAGTGTCACTCCCTCTAAACGCCGTGGTTGGTCAACGGTTGAGGAGGTAAGGTGAGGAGAGAACAGCTTCTCCCCACAAATATTTTGGACATCTGAAATCTATCACCATAGATCTTGTTGTATCGAGTAGTGTATGGTTTAACCTTTCAGCTTTTGAATTAAGTTGCAGACTGTAAGGGATAGTAAATTCCATCTTGATGCCTTCTCCCGCACAAAAAGATTTTAAAGCAACATATTTCTATCATTGTCACAACACAGACGAACAATTTTGGTGTTAAACGTAGCTTGAACCATACTTACATATTCCTTAAAGCGTTCAGTCACTTGTTCTTTCGATCTTAATATCATCCAGAAAGGTTAAAAAATATCTACAGCGATACCTCGCATAGTCCGGTTAATTAGTTCCTCTTTCTTACCGGACTAATTGAAACCAAATTGTTCGAGGTATGTAATCTATAGGAAAAATTATAATTGCTTCCAAGAAATTTTCGATTTGCTCATATGTTTTTTAAATCGTAAAGATTCTTACATTAATAATTATTTCATACGCATTAAACATTAAAACCTTTTATACTTACATTAATAATTATTTCTTTACGCATTAAACATTAAAATCTTTTAGACCTAGTTCCTTCAAAAATGGTCAAAGATTTTCCCTAAATGTCCTAACTGTAACAACCGGGATGCCTCCCTTGAACACCTTCTTTCCTGCATTGGTGTTTCCAAGCAGGACCTGTATTCTAATCCACAAAAAATTATTGATTTGTTAATTTCTTGCAACCTCCATGACTTTGTGTAATTAACACTTTGGGATAATAATAATAAAAAAAAAAAACTGTTCCAAGTTTCCGGTGTTATCGGTCCGCAAACATCAGTGCGAACTAAAGAAAGGACCCGATTTGATCTCTTGCAACCTCCATGACTTTGTGTAATTAACACTTTGGGATAATAATAATAAAAAAAAAACTGTTCCAAGTTTCCGGTGTTATTGGTCCGCAAACATCAGTGCGAACTAAAGAAAGGACTCGATTTGATATTCAATATAACATATTCTAACTTGTTTATCCATTATGCTATATTCACTATCAAATTTATCGGTATTTGAATGCAATGTTGGTATTCCATGTGTTGCAGACAAAAAATAAAATAAAAGAAAAAAAAAATGTTAATTTTGGCGATCTTTCGGGCGAGATTCTTCTGCCCTTGGAATGTATAAACAAGAGAAAAGCCCGCGAATTAAATACAGTATAAACAAATAAATAGAGAAGAGTTCCTTGCTAGAACGGAGTGTGTAGTTTCTTTTTCTTACTGAGTATAGTGTTTTTTCGTTTGCTGAGTTTATCGTCAAAACACCATGTACTATATTGGATAATTTAACGATACTGTTGATATTCAAATGTCCTAAACGTCTGTGCCACAGTTTGACTTCATTCGTATGAGATAGTGAACTTAAGCATGTTTTGGGTCATATTACTGTCCTAAACGTCTGTGCCACAGTTTGACTTCATTCGTATGAGATAGTGAACTTAAGCATGATGTTTTGGGTCATATTATTGTATTGTTGTATTTTCGTTGGCCAACTAGAACTAATTTATTATTTTGATAAACATTCACATAATATTCGTCAAAGACAGCACACATACCTAGTTCTTCAATTTTCCTCACTGAAAATAAATTAGTTTTTAACTTTGGCACGAACAAAACATTTTTAACTACATAGGGAATTTTTCTATTATTGATATTTTCAATCTTTCTTGCCGTTGACGTTACTTCATCTTTGGGTATTTGACCCACGCTAGTGACGATTTTACTCATAGTAGGGGTAAAAAGACCACAAAGGGTAGCGGGGAGTGGTGTCACTACCTGCAGAAATTTGCGTCACATTCAACAATAACGAAGCAATTTATTTGAAGAAAACAGATATGTATTTTGTAAAACATTGACTTTTCATTAAAAATTTTTCTTTTAAAAATTATTAAAAATATATCTCATACAGAGTGGTATATTTATGAATCAAATGTTATAGTATTTGGATGAATTAAATTGAAATGACGTCAAACACATAAATAAGTAAATGCGAATTTATTTAAGACATTGAACAAATAACATATAAAAGTATTAATAAAAGAAGTGAAGTGCTGCCGAATGTTTAGTGTAACGGCAGGAGAATGACAGTCCCTCACGACAGTCACGAGTCACGACGATCCCCTCGCCAACGCTCCCACAACTCCGCTACCGAGTGCGCGTCGATGCGCGCGCAACAGCAAAGGAATGAGAAGGATGCAGATGCAGGAGAGAATGACAAAAGTAACAACGTAAACAATGACTTGACGTTGTTTATGTTGTAACTGCAACCAGAGAACCGTTACAAAATAAAAATCACACAAGTCTACTTTAAATATGTTCGATCTATCAGACTTCACATCATTAATGGAGGATGCAGAAAATACATGTTTATTGAAATTTTATCCAAG
Organism: Olivierus martensii; assembly: GCA_000484575.1. Lineage (NCBI taxonomy): Eukaryota > Metazoa > Arthropoda > Arachnida > Scorpiones > Buthidae > Olivierus > Olivierus martensii. The sequence continues at coordinate 6,285 of AYEL01067137.1, read as the reverse complement.
TTTAAAATAAGATTGATAATAGCATAAATCCTATATAATGAGGATGACGAAAACATGCAAATTTTTAATTTAATTAGTTTCCATTATTGACAGGCATTCCTGAAAATCTAATATTACTGCTGCATAGATACGCATTTTACAAAGTTTTCTTGTAAGTTTTCTTCTTACTTTCTAAAAATTACTCTGATTATTAACTATTAATAATAAATATTATTGGAAATCCCCAAGTTCTAACCTTATTAATTAATCAATGTGAAATTATGAATTTCCGATCATTTGTAATATATCATATCACCTATTAATTCAGCATCTCTTAATTATATATCAATTAAGCTTAGTCATTCTACTATCATATACTATCCATTATTATTGTAAACATAAAGACTAGTACTATTCGTAATCTTTCTGTTAAACTGTTCTTATGTTAGTGATTGTAATCGAGCACTGATGATGATTGCATAGCCCTTTGAAAGTTTTTTTATTGATTATTCTACTGCTGTTTGATGCTTAGATTTTTAACGATAGGAACGAGTGTTGACAAAAGTATATTTGTCTATTCAACAGTTTAATATAGCCGAAAATACAATTAAAACACACTAGCTATTATAGTTTGGTTTCGGGATACAAATTACAGGAGTGGAAAAGGGGAAATCAAATCGCTAATCAGAAATTAAATCGGAAAATTTTAATAGATCAGCCGAAAATAGATTATATAATATGTTTATCTATAATATGCAAGAAAAATTAACATTAATAATCGAATTATTTTGAAAGACAGCCTATATTCTTTACTGATAACATTAGTCGATAATTATTAATTATCAATCAATATCACTTTCTATAGTTAAACTCTAGAAAATCGGGATAATTGGTCACTAGAATTCTTATGTCTTATGGACATAAGCATGCCAGTTCCAGTGGCCTACCCAGAATCTTTGATATCTGGGCGGCATTTTTTTTTTTACTCCTTCTCCTCCTCCAAACAAAGTCTGTTTTGATTTTCAACACAGATTTCATAATATCACTTTCTATAGTTAAACTCTAGAAAATCGGGATAATTGGTCACTAGAATTCTTCTGTCCATAAGCATGCCAGTTCCAGTGGCCTACCCAGAATCTTTGATATCCGGGCGGCATTTTTTTTTTTTACTCCTCCTCCTCCAAACAAAGTCTGTTTTGATTTTCAACACAGATTTTATTTTACATTTTGCGGCATTTGAAATGCTCAAGAAAATTCGAACACAGCACGCTTCCACTGTGGCCATCTTGCTGATATATTAAACAGTTTATTGTTTTGGTGTGATTAAATACAAATAACGTATCTGCTATTACAGTTCAATGTTAAGAATGTAAGGCGGCCCCTAGACGGTCAATAATATTGCACAATACGTTTATTGTGCAATATTATTGTATGACCCCTCGAACCCAAACGATCAATATTTATGCACAATAATATTTACGGCCCACAAGCGTCAATATATGCGAACGTCTTTGTTCTTCGAATGCTAAACGTTGACTAAACAATATTGCGCAATATTAACCCTATACGGTTCAATGAAAAATATGGTTCAATAAAATTTAAACTCCAAAACGTCGCATATTTGACCTAAATCGGATCATTCTAAGTATGTTAAATAAAACCTTCAAGTTCATGCAAAAATAATGGTTACTTTTTACTACACCTTATATTTAAATTCACACTCACAAACACTAAATTATGCAAATTTCAGTCAACTGACATCATCAGATTCGCGGATATAAGCCTGTACAGGAGTGGTGCGAGTTTGATCCCTGTGGGTAAGGGGTTAGAATATGACCACCGTCCGACCCCGCGTGTCATAAAAGGGGTCATCTCGTACCATTCGGTGGTTGACGCGTCCGTCACTGGGGTCTCATTTGCGGGTCCCTATACGGAACCTGGACTGCTGGTAGTGCCCAAATCCGGCTCTAGGGTCTGCAATGGGACCCCACAGGGACGCTGGACCAATCGGCGGGTACGCCTGCCTGGCACCAAATTCGTCTTAGTCTCATTATCGGAGGAAAAAAACTCCATATTACGCGTTGAAGAAGAAGAAATGTGAGTTTGATATGACCTACTAGAGGTTGTGATCGTTACTTTACGCAATGGTCTGTTTACATGATTGTGTTTTGGTCACAAATCAATATCAAATGAAGATGTTGTAACAACCATAGTGGAAGCTACGGACGCTACACATTGATGTAGCAGTGCTCGAGTGCTCGGGCAAAGTTGAAAAAAATTGACCAATGGGAAGCCAGTTACGTATGGCGACACATTTTTACCTTTTTTTTTTTTTTTTTTTTTTTTTTTTTTTTTTTTTTTTTTTTTTTTTTTTTTTTTTTTTTTTTTTTTTTTTTTGCATATTTTACGCCCCCTTTCCAGTCAGGGAGATTGGTCGGCCGGATTGGCCGCGTGGAAACGCTTCGGCTTTCCACTCTGGAGGACCCGGGTTCGAGTCTCGGGTTCGAAAAATATTAAAATACAAAAATAACAATAGCTCTATTTTATAGAACAAAAAAAAATGGATACATACTATAAGGCTGAACTCACACGAATCACAACAGAACCACAAAACGGTGGTTACCGTGTGATTGGGTTGTGGCTGAAATCAACCACTTATATGCGCAGTTGGTAAGGGACTACGCGTATATATGCACAATCCGTTAACGATTGCTGATTGACAGGAAGTGTTGTCAGCGGCTAGTAGTCGGTATGTCGCACTGTGTGAGTTGCACTCGACCACAATTTTGTAGCTGATATCGACCACAAATTGCGACAGCCGTTGAAACCGACTTCAGTTTAGTGATTCGTCTGAGTTAGATTATGCGTTTCTATATTAATATAATTATAATTCAGACCATCCACAAACAACCACCATTTTGTGGTCGTGGTGTGGTTCGTGTGAGTTCAGCCTTAATAAAGAAAATAAACAAACTTAATTTTATCTATCGGAAATTTAATTTTGCCTATTTTAACGATGTTCCACTATTATCCTGTCTACTAACAATGTACCTGTAATTTTAAGAGTTATTAATTTAATACTATTTTTGAAAGCATTTTACACTTTAACAACTTCCTTCAGTGTTACGAGTTACAAGCTTAAAATCTTAAAAAGATTTCCTATTTTTTATATTGGCTAAGGCCACCGAGTGAAGGCGGGATTCTGGAGGAATGATTGAATATCAATTATCCACTTACACCAGTGGTTCTCAACCTTTTTTCTGCTGAGGAACACTTTAATATTTTAAAATTGGATGTTTGTGTGTTTTATATGCTTATTTCTGTGGTTCTCAACCTTTTTTCTGTTGAGAACCATTTTTCTGTTGAAGAACACTTTTTAATATTTTAAAATTTGGCGGGCCACCTAAATATTTTAAATAATAATTTAGATTTAACAATGAATTTTTATTAATAGATTATTATATTTAATTCTTGTTTATTACATTCAAATTACAGACATACTCGTACACGGAACCGTTAAATGGCGGCCATTATTAGATTATAGCAGAGTGGTTATAGCGTCACCTGCGGATTTTGTCTTTTTAAAGAAATTATAATTTTAATTTAATTTTTATTCCTTAATTTTTAAATTATGAATAATCACAAAAAATTTTGACTGTCGCAGGAATTCGAGGGTTAGATTTTTCTAACGGTACTGTATTTATAGGAATTGGTACAGTGGTTCGACTGCAGAAGGGATATCCAGCCAACCACGTTTCACTATCAACATATATGATTCATACAATTACATACATACAATTCATTCTTAATTTTTCGCGGCACACCGTCAAAGGTTTGAGGCACAGTAGTTGAAAACCACTGACTTACACTCTTTAATACACTCTTAATGTTTTAAATCGTATATCAGTTGGTAAAGTTAATCGTTATTATTTAATGTTACTAATTGTATGAAATTTATCTTACATTTGATGGCATGCAGGAAGTGTTCCACTCCTGTGATATATAGAGAAAATGCTTTTGAATAATTTTGATTCTTATCTTCTTGTGTCGCTTGAGTCACAAATTCGATTGCTTTCTATCTTCAAAAAAAAAAAAATTATTAAATATTGTAATTTATAAATTACAGCAAAAAAAAAACAGGAAATTTGATATTTTGCCTTCAGTATTTCACCCATTCTGTATATCATCAAAGAATTAATTTAGTAGTCCTTTTGTATCTTTTAAATTAATTTAGACAATGGAATCTAAATAATAGATTCCATTGTAGTTTTTAGATTTCCATCTGCTAAGAATCTTTATTTAATGAATCTTTAGAATCTTCTCCTTGCATAATGTTGCAACTTAAGTGATTTTTCTCAGTAAATCCAGTGCCTTTATATAGTGCAAAAATTCTGTACACAATGCTGTCGTGCTATTTTAAATCATTTTTAATTTAATTTCATGCTTTTCTAAATAAATATGTATTAAAAAAAATCCTTTGGTAAATGTTTTAATATTTTCTAAAAAAATAAATCAATAAATTCAGATAACAATATGCATGCTGGTTCCAAATTGATTCAATGAACATCCAGCTTGTTTACATAAAATTATAAAATTAAGTGCAAATTTGACGTCCGAAATTAGCTGCAAAATAATCATTTCGTGCATGCAGAATGAATTGAGATTATCAGAGAATGCACAATTAGATATGATTGAGACATTTACTGTATATCCTGCAAGCAAGAAAATGTCATTTTGACTTTTTTTTTACCTAAATAATAGAGATTTTTTTATTATTAAAGTATAGAATTTGTCATTTTTATAGAATTTAGTATTTGTTTTATAAATTCTATTCAGTGCCGTGGCAAGAAATTTGGCCGCCTGTGTGTAACTGTTAGTTGGTCCCCCTATTCAATCAATAAAACAAAAAATTAGAAAATATAGTCATAATTGTACAACTTTAAATAATTTCATTTATTATTTTATCAGTAATAATACATTACAGTCACAGCATAATATCTTGGAAATTATCGGTAATAAACAGGGCCTCTGGGAGAAATTTTCGAACCTGTGACAAGTCTGTGCTCCCGGAATTTAGTAGTCCTTTTGTATCTTTTAAATTAATTTAGACAATGGAATCTAAATAATAGTTAGATTCCATTGTAGTTTTTAGATTTCCATCTGCTAAGAATCTTTAGAATCTTCTCCTTGCATAATGTTGCAACTTAAGTGATTTTTCTCAGTAAATCCAGTGCCTTTATATAGTGCAAAAATTCTGTACACAATGCTGTCGTGCTATTTTAAATCATTTTTAATTTAATTTCATGCTTTTCTAAATAAATATGTATTAAAAAAAATCCTTTGGTAAATGTTTTAATATTTTCTAAAAAAATAAATCAATAAATTCAGATAACAATATGCATGCTGGTTCCAAATTGATTCAATGAACATCCAGCTTGTTTACATAAAATTATAAAATTAAGTGCAAATTTGACGTCCGAAATTAGCTGCAAAATAATCATTTCGTGCATGCAGAATGAATTGAGATTATCAGAGAATGCACAATTAGATATGATTGAGACATTTACTGTATATCCTGCAAGCAAGAAAATGTCATTTTGACTTTTTTTTTACCTAAATAATAGAGATTTTTTTATTATTAAAGTATAGAATTTGTCATTTTTATAGAATTTAGTATTTGTTTTATAAATTCTATTCAGTGCCGTGGCAAGAAATTTGGCCGCCTGTGTGTAACTGTTAGTTGGTCCCCCTATTCAATCAATAAAACAAAAAATTAGAAAATATAGTCATAATTGTACAACTTTAAATAATTTCATTTATTATTTTATCAGTAATAATACATTACAGTCACAGCATAATATCTTGGAAATTATCGGTAATAAACAGGGCCTCTGGGAGAAATTTTCGAACCTGTGACAAGTCTGTGCTCCCGGCCAGTGGCGTAGCTGATGGTCAGCAGACCCCGCGGTGCGGGGGGGCCCCGAGCTTCTTGGGGCCCCAACTCATCCTGAAAAAATATCTCTAAAGCCCAAACAATTAATCCCAAATAACCTCGAATTTAACGCGGAACAGTTAAATCTATTTAACGTAGACGTCGGCGTTCGTTAGCTGGAACTCTGAAACTTAATTAGCGCTAATTTACAATTTATGTATTGTTTTCACATACCGTATTACTTCGAATTTAAGTCGCAGTAGGATTTTAAAATTGGAAAAAATAAAAATGATTTTATAATAAGTATTAAAAAATAAGAAACATTTTTATTTACTTAAATAGGTACTAATATACATAATAAGCTACCGAATAAA
>AYEL01067136.1:0-15187 GCA_000484575.1 Olivierus martensii | reverse complement strand
TAAAAAAAATAACTAGGACCTGTTATTTATTTTGCAAAGTAGGTTTTTATACAAACATAATTCAGATACACAATGCTTGGTGCATTTAACACGTATTTAGCCCTATGTACACAGATTGCGGCTTCCTCAATGAGATTTGTTTATTCTTGTGAATATTTCTTGTTCGTTAACCGAACATAAAAATCTTTCAAAAAAGTGTTCGTTATACCAACTGTTCGTTAACCGATTACCCACTGTACAAAGCACAATAAGAGTACATATCAAAATTAAAATCTCTTTAAATTGCTTATACTAGTATATCATTGTTAGAATAAACACATAACATATATAATATAGTAAAAATATATATGCATAAACAAGCTTTTTTTATCATCATAATTTAAGTGTGCCACAGAAGTTTAACTATAGGTTCAAGTAGTCTATGCAACGAGATAAAATAGGTTGAAAACACTGATCTAGAGGTTCGACATTGACTATGAGCTGAATGCTCACTATTCTTGTTAGGCCATGTCCCACGGCAAGCGACGCGACGCTATACGATGCGATACTACAAAATTAATGCTTCTCTATACAGTAAGACCTCGTTTAACGCGAGGGATACGTTCCAACAAAACAAAGCACTAAATGAAACAGCGTTAAATGAGGTTATCTTAACATGTAAATAATGGGATAGGTGAAGCAGGGCAGTGAATAAAAAAACATACAAAATAAAGTAAAATAAAAAATGATACGTAACATATATTATTACTATTATATTACATTAATTATTGATATAAGCATTTTTTATTGCTAATATCGATTTGTATTCGTAAATCATTCATGAAAATAAAAAAAATATTCGAATAAATAATTTGTGATGAGGAAAGTTCTTCCTCATTTGCATTTTTTACTTTTTTGTTAAGAACTCATCTAACGTCGTTTGCCTTTTCCTCTTTCGTTTAGCAAACAATTGTCGATAACAAGACATGGCTTCCATGATACTTCGTCTTGCCTTTGAACTTCTATCAAAATTTGGATCATTTTGTATAAACTGATTCATAATTACCGTAATATTGGCTAAACTTGTTTTGAGAAAAATCCGTTGCAAGTTCCTTTTGCTTCTCATTTTCAGAATGCTAACTTCCTCATCTTCGTGTGATTTCGTATTTATGTGAGTATAACAGATTGAAAAACCACGCCAAAAGTGAATGAATAAAAAAAAAATAAAATTCGAAAAAAACCGTGTTATATCGAAACAGCGTTAAACGGAACAGCGTTAAGCGGGGTCTTACTGTATTAAGCTACGAGCGATAGTCACATGAGAAGCGCTTCCATAGCGTCTATAATGAAATATCATCACATTGTTTATCCACTAAATGCCGATTATGGTAATTTTTATCTCGTGTTCCTTTTTTCTGAATTTCGCATTTTGGGAATTTGCGAAATGAGGAATTTCGGATCTTAAGGATGCTGCGAAAATTTTTAAAGATCATTAATTAAATTTAATTAGGTCAATAATTAGGTTAATTTAATTAGGTCAATGTGAAATTTCGCATTTTGAACCTCTGAATCGAACTCGATAATTTTTCTTTTTCACTTCAGAAAAATTTCAGCTACAGAGAGTTATAGCAGATGATGTTACGCAGCATTACAATATATACATGGGAAGCATCGATGTTATGTCTATTGATTTGTTTTCTGTCGCTCATAATATCAAGGATATACATTAAGGCCAACTCCAAGAATGCGGTATTAAGCCAACCAGTGTATTGGGCCTAACGGTACTGTATTTATAGGAATTGGTACAGTGGTTCGACTGCAGAAGGGATATCCAGCCAACCACGTTTCACTATCAACATTGATTGAAGCAACAAACTTTTGTTTATTTAGAAAAATGGAAAAAAAATGAGTTTCGAGCGGTAATTAAACACTTCTATTTAAAAGGTTTAACACCGAAAGATATCAAAGCCGAGTTGGATGAAGTTCATGGCACATCTGCTCCTGTATTTGCAACTATTTATAGTTGGATAAATGAGTTTAAACGTGGCCGTACATCCACAAATGATGAACAACGTTCGGGACGTCCAGTGGAAGTGACTTCCTCCGAAATGATTGACAAAATTCACGATATGGTTTTGAGTGATCGACGAATCAAAGTTCGTGAAATAGTTGAGGCCTCAGGCATATCACAAGGTATAGTGTTTTCAATTTTGCATAAAAAATTGGGTTTGAAAAAAATCTCGGCAAGATGGGTGACGCGTTTGCTCTCAGTGGAGAATAAACGCAATGGTGTGATCGATTCGGAGGTTTGTTTGACACTTTTTCGTCGTAATCCTGACGAGTTTCTGCGTCGATATAAAACAGTGGACGAGACATGGATACACTACTACACTCCAGAAACAAAGGAACAGTCGAAACAGTAGGTTTTTAAAGGCGATCCAGCTCCGAAGAAGGCGAAGACGGTGAAATCAGCCGACAAGGTGATGGCCACAGTTTTTTGGGATGCACGTGGAATCATCTACGTCGATTACTTGGAAAAAGGACAAACGATAAATGGAAAGTATTATGCATCATTATTGCACCGGCTGAGCGAAGAAATTAAGAATAAACGTCCTCATTTGGCAAAGAAAAAAATTCTCTTCCATCAAGATAATGCATGTGTACACACTTGCGCAGTTTCGATGGCAAAAATTGTGGAATTAAAGTTCGAATTATTACAGCATCCACTTAAGAATAAACGTCCTCATTTGGCAAAGAAAAAATTCTCTTCCATCAAGACAATGCATGTGCACATACTTGCGCAGTTTCGATGGCAAAAATTGTGGAATTAAAGTTCGAATTATTACAGCATCCACTGTATTCACCAGATTTGGCCCCCAGTGACTTTTTTTTTATTCCCAAACTTGAAAAAATGGCTTGGTGGAAAACGATTCACGTCCAACGAGGAGGTCATTGCTTAAACAGATACCTATTTTGAGGACCTTCCAAAATCCTACTTTTTGGACGTCTTAAAAAAGTTGGAGAAACGCTGGGAAAAGTGTTTCGAGCTAAAAAGTGATTATGTTGAAAAATAAAAAAAAATCTACCAAAAATAATTTGTTTTTCTATCTTTTTCTAAGGACTTATTGAACGACCCTCGTATATTTATGTTTATTCCTTTCTTTCAACCTACTTAAATATCATATTGGATGAAGAAATATTCCCTGTTTTTAATACACAATGATTCTTTTCCGTCATATCTCTCACTTCTAGGAGACTAGAAAAGACCGAATAAAGGGTTTTGATGAACTGAAAAAAGAAAATTAAATATATTGTTATTTCGTTATAAAAGTAAGATAATATTCGGTGCTGTTAGTATCAAATTATATGTGTGCAAAAAATTCTATCTTACTTATAAATTCTGATTTTATAAGATAGAATTTATCGAATATAAAAAATATAATAATGAAATATTACCGAATAATATTTCATTATAATTTTAGACAGTTACATAAAAATGGATATTCTGTATCTAAATATTTATTAAAATATTATTATTTAATATTACTAAATCAGGAATTTGTTGCAATCATTCTATGGTTGCAATTAACAATATAATAAATATGTAAATATTCAGTCAAAACCATTTTTAAACAAATTTTGGGTTATTTAATTTTTTAATTAAATAAACAAATTTATTTTTCATAATTTTTAATGTATGTCTTATAATAACTATTCATATATTTCGGAGAAAGAATATTGTATATCAAGATCTTAATTCATTACATTTTAGGTTAGTTTAAGCCGCCATATCCTCATGGGATATTCTTTATCTGGCTGCCGCCACTTATAGAGCTCATCAGAAATCGCCAACACCCATGATGGGATCAACCGGATGGTTGTAGGATAGGATTCAACGGGCCAGGACCGGATCATTCCTGAAAAACTAGAGGTGTGGGACTTGAATTTGAGCTGGTAAGTCACAGCTTTACCATGCGGCAATTCGTTATATCCGATATAAATAAAGCACTCTTCCTTTGCTATTAAAAAATTCTTAAAATGTATTTAAAAATTATGAAATATGAATTTTACTGATAATGAAATAATTAGAAAATTTTAATTTATAAAAAAATTATTATTATTATTATTTACTAAGTGCAAGAATGAATGAACTCACTCTGATAGGCATATTCTTCTTAAAGAAAAAAAATCCTCCAACTGAAATTCCAAGAGGCATTTTTCCAAATCTCTTCATGAAATTCAAAATCTGTTAATATATTTTTCATTGGTAAATACGGTAAATTACTTTATGATGTTTTAATAAATGAAAATCTTACCTTTAATTTATATTCCAAACTAAGATTTGCCGAGGAAATTCTGTTAATCGATATGAAATCGCCGTACAGCTTTAAATAAAAATAATATAATTCTAGAAATTGTAAAAAATTTCAATGGAGGAATATCTCTATTGAATTTCATAGAAATTAATTAAGTACTTCGAAAGATAGTATCTATTGTTGGAAACAATAAAAACTATAACTGATATAACAATAAACAATTGATGATCAGTTATATATTTATGGAAACGATCATCAATTCCAACAACTGATAATCAGAAACAATCAATGAACAATAATTATATCTGATTATTAGTTGTATGATAATTATCAGTTGTTTCAACAACTGAATGAGGATCATTTTTCAATTGTTTCAACAACTGATTATCTGTTGTTGGAAACAATGAAAATCGTAACTGATCCTCATTCATTTCAACGTTTTAAAATGAATTAAATACTAAGTCATGACTTGAATGCAAATACAGGTAGGCCTCGATTAGTGCGATTAATGGGTTCCACGAATTTCTCGCACTATTCGAAGTATTAACTATATGCAAAATATGGTAATTGGTTCTTGCTTTGTGAGATTCCGGCCATTAGACAACCTCAAGATGAATACCCACAATACTAACTGTTTAAGAAATATTTATTTCCATATTTTATATCGTTGTTCATCATCTAAATTAATAACTTACCAGGAATTGCGTCTCTTACCATCATCAAATCAACCGCCAAATCGAAAGCTGAAGTTGAGCGCCGCTTTTATGTCGCTCAATCGCATCCGTTTTTTGCTCTAGCGCAGTCATTAACCTCTTTTTTTCGTTTTCCCATTTTATCATCAAACGTGTTCTTCCTTTCATCCATTTCGATACTTTTTAAAAGAGAAAATTCTGTACTATACTGTATGTATACGATAACAAAGCTGAATAATAGTTATGTTAAATAGCTAACGGCAAAAAACCCATCTTTCTGGTGTTTCGCCCCTTTAAAGCCAAGTGACTGTTCTTGGACTGTTCCTCGTCCAGTTTTACTAACTGAAAATTAACATTAATTTGTTAATTGACATCATAAAATGGTTACTAACCGAAAATTAACATTAATTTGTTAATTGGCATCATAAAAGGTTAGTATGACTGGTCTATGCTTACATCTCGCATTAATCGAATATTTGCTCGCACTAACTGAAAAACGGTATATCATTTTTATAAGTCGCATTATTCGAACTCGCACTCATTGAGGCCTACCTGTAATTACCATTTAATGCTGTCAATCAAACATAATAAAAAATTAATGCAGCTATAGAAGTACAGTAGATTTATATGTTCGAATGTTTTTAATATAAATTAACTGATATATTTAAGTTAGGTTAATTAGTTTACGCCGCCATATCCTCATGGGATATACTGTATCTGGCGGCGGCCACTTGTAGAGCCCATCACAGGCTGGCCAACACCCGTAATGGGGTCAACCGGATGGTTGAAGGATGGGGTTCAACAGGCCGGGCCCGGACCCCTCCTGAAAAACTGGAGGTGTGGGACCCGGATCCTCCAGGGTGGTAAGCCAAACCCTTTACCACGCGGCCATCCGGCCGACGATATATTTAGGATAAATAAATATAAGAATTAGACAGAAAATTACAATATGTATATAAAAATTTTTATACTTACCGAAGAAGTGATTTTAGAAATAAGAAAGCAACCAGTGATGCACGTTACCACGTATATAATAAAAGCCATGGCATATAAAAATATTTTATGCGTTGAATTTGTGCTTCTCGTATTCTCGCTGAACACGAATAAATACAGAAATAAACAAATTAAGTGAGTCAAAAGAAAATAAACGATGGCTATTAATTCGTTCCACAATTTGTTGATTTGTTGAAATATTTCCCATAATTCGGTATGTCTATCAATTATTTCATTCATTTTTCTTTCGAGATGAGATGAGTTAATTTCGACAGAATTCAGGGCTCGTTGCAGAAACTGTAGTCGATTATATAATAGACAGATGACAAACGTAATTAGCATTATGAGAATATCGAGTTGACCATAGGCAAACACGTGCCATAAAACATAAAATACGCTGCACGATATCGAAACTAAGGCTGATTTACTTCTGTTCTTAATTTTTGGATAATATTTCAAATCCAGAATGAATATATTTATAATATTTGCATTGAAAAATAAAACAAGACAAATTAGAGAGAATGACAGGACTTGATGATAAAGTTTTATTTCGTTACTGTATCTGTTTTCACTTTTAGCCCATTGAAGTTTTCTTCTTTTGAGTATGGTAAACAAGAGAGAAAAAAATAAACAAATCATTACACGAAGCACTGTATGAAACAGTGTATTTCCGGCTTGAGGTGTTTGTAAAGCTCCGCATAAAATCTTTTCATCGAAGGAAATTACGATGCCGTGGATAGTCATTGCCCACAAAAAAATTTCTACAACATTTGCATACAGAGAAAACCAGCAACTGTTTTTCTTATTATGACAGCTGCAAGGGAGTATTGGTTCCCCACCGAATACTCTTCCTGCTGAAATTATAGGTCCGAGTGAACAATGAAAATTAAATTGCGGGTCAGTTTTTAGACTAATATCTACAATTGCAGTATCTCTTCTCATTTCAAAAATTGATGGAAAGGAAAATATTTACTTGCGGAATTCTTGATTACAGTTATATTAATTTCTTTCCTGAAAAATAATTAATAAAAGCTTAATTAATGTATTAACTATAAGAACAAAATGTAAACAGATATTTCAATGAAATTCCATAGTTGTGCTGCTAATGATATGTTTTTTTTTTTTTTATTTTTGCATATTTTACGCCCCCTTTCCAATCAGGGAGATTACTAAGGGGGCGGGGCCAGTTCCAACCACGGGCTGCACCCACACCCGTGGAGGGGGGCCGGATGGTGAAGGAGGGGGATCACCGGGCCGGGCCCAGCACCCCGAAAAAAATCCGGGACCAGACCCGGGACGCGAACCCGGGTCCTCCAGCGTGGTACGCAAACGCGTTACCACTCGGCCATGCTAATGATATGTTGCCAGAGACAACGAAGCCACTGAATTGGTAGGATCACTTGGTATAATAATGCGTATTGGGATGCTATATCCTTTTTATTAATTATTTGCATGTGGGCATTATATTTACTAACATAAATGGAACACATCTGTCCACAAAAAACAAAGTCAATTCACTATATCGTTGAATTTACGATGTATCACTGTGCCGCGAAAAATTAAGAATGAATTGTATTTACGTAATTGTATGAATCATATATATATATATATCGTGAAACGTGGTTGGCTGGATATCCCTTTTGAAGAGAACGGCTATACCGATTCCTATAAATAGGATATCGTTAGAAAAATTTAGGTTTCTGCCAACCTATCTTCCCAATATTTTCATCCTTGGTTTATGTGTTTTTTTCTGTTTAAAGACATTTGTGGAGAATCGCAACTATATAAACGTATATCGCGCATTTTCTTGTGATGAACCATTAATTTTATGAATAAAAAGACCGAAGTTAAAAAGAAAAAGGAATGTGAGGTTTAGATGGATAAAGTTTTTCGCTCGCTGCGGAAACTTCGCCAAATAAATAATACAAGAAAAAAAAGTAGATTATATATAATTTTAAATAAAAGAAATAGTTGTGTAAAGAAATATAAACATCTTGAGAAAGGTCTTAAATTAACAACGATAAACAATCGATTAACGTGTTTCGTTTAACAGCGGAATTTTATATACAACAACATAAATCTCGATGAAAACAAGATATTATGGCGACGACGCGAGATCAAATTGCGTGCAGGTGTCGCCAGGAACGCGATAATGTAAACGAAAGATTAAACTTTATAATAAAATACGTGGGGAAAAAAGTAAAGAATTAAGAAGTAAGAAGTGAGCGTCCAAGTGAATGCCAATGGGAGTCGGAGAGAAGTGCCGTTAAGGATGGGTGTCTCGAAAGCTGTCCGGAGAAAGGATCCGTATAAAACTAAAATTGTGTGTGTGTGTGTGTGTGTGTGTGTGTGTGTGTGTGTGTGTGCACCGAAAGGAGCTGGAAAGAAATAAAGAAGAAATCGTCATAAAGGAAGTGAAAATAACTGTTCCAAGGAAGAATCAGCTTGTTATTTAGAAAGACATTTCGACGATTGGAACTTTAAAGACTATTAATTTTAAAGGTATTTATCCTCCAGCTTACGTATTCGGATGCGCTGCTCCCTGTGTTCGGGTCATCAGCATTTGTAAAGGGATCTCTATCTCTCTCTCAATAAAGATCCAAGTTTGTTTTTCAACCGTATAGTTGTCTGTCATTGCATCACTGGAGATTTCCTCCTCTCCGTCCTTACTCACAAAAGCGCCACATATCCGCGTTTTTGGCTATCAAAAATATCCTGACACCACAGTCGCTCCGCGGACACCACACATTTTATTTAATGTGTTTTACATTACTTACAAATAATTATAGTAATCTTTATTTAATTTTTTAAAACGCTATGTAGGAAATAAAATCTTATTTTTGATTGATAGTTGTTGGATGTTGCAAGTTGTTTGATGTGACAGCTGACACACTATCTTTCTGAACTGTGTCATAAAACTGCGTCAGCCTTGTCTTTGTCGCTTTTTGCCTCAGATCTAAAATTTCTGCATAAGGAGCAAATGTGCAGGAAGTTAGGCGCCTTAACTTGAGGCTGCATTCAAGCATAGAGTCACATTCTTCTGTGGAACCTGTGGATGATATAAACAGGCGTTTGGCCTACCTGTGGTGGTCTGTAGAGTGAGCAAGGATATGTAACGAGACTTTTCCGGCAAACCGATATAGACACTACATTTGGTAACAAACAACTTCCTTTATTAGAGGGAAAGAGAGAGTTTATATTGGTAAAGTATTTTCGCCGCTTAGCGGGAGTCCGCGAATAAGCGCAAAAGCTCCGCAAAAATCGATTTTGTGGTTACAAATAATTTTCGCGAATAATCGAATACGGAATCGGCGAATAACGAGAACTGTCTGAATTAGTCTGAGACAGCTACTGAAGCTTAGATATTTGATATTTGTTGAGACCATCTTAGTCGTTTATGCACATCGAGAAATCACAGAAAGTGATCATTATTCTGTATTTACTATATATCGTAAAATAACAGTATTTGTTTATAATAAACAAGAAATATCGTGAATAGTCACAATACGGAATCAAGAATTTTGAATGTACATAACAGTTTAATTGCATAAATTATACAAAATGATCATTTAGAGAATGTAATACGTCAAGAACGTTTTCTGTATTTAATATTTTTACGAAAATTTTTTGTTTGGATAAAGTTGTTCTCTGATTTTTATTGTTTAATAAAAATATATAATCTAATTTAATTGTTAATACAGTTTTTGCTAGAAAAACAACAATTTCTTTGCGATAATTTATTAAACATGTTTCTGCAATTCCCTTTTCTTATAACTTTTAAATAGATTTGAGATGACACATACGATCAGGAAACTTTCGAAGAATAAATTTTTTTTTTTTTTTTTTAAAGTTATTATTCGTTTTTGATTCATTTTATAGTTATTTGATATATGAAATTTGTAGAAATCAGATGTTTATAATTAGTAAACTATCTTATGATTTAGTAGCTAGATTTCGCATTTGACGTGCTTGTTTGCTCGTTTTAGAGGAAACGATTGCACTTCATTTAAAAATCTTAAGAAATAAATTTAATTTTACAATTTTAAATTGGGATCAAGTAAAGTTTACTTACCTATAATCCAATAAATAAATTAGCATTCGCTTTTCATGAAGTCTGACTGTTTACTTCGAAGAAACATGGAATTAGCATGATATATATACGCATCTTTGAACGAAAATTATTTCCGAGAAAAATTTTAAATACTGAACAAAATTTATGAACCTTACATTATACTACCGAGCAGTTTAACTTTATAAATGAAAGTAAGATAATATCGACTGATTATGAAATCAGTCGATATTTTCAGGAATTCAGACTATGTTAAGTAATATTGATTTCTATATCCAAGCCATGATCATTATTACGAAAAAAATATAATCATGAAAGAGTAGCTTCTATAATTGATGAATTTATAGTCATTTATGTAACTTAAATGAATTATGAGATGCATAGCAAACTTAAATTTGTTTGCCGAGTATGATAAAACTCTGTTTAATTTTTCAAAAGCAAACCATGCATATTCAGTATTCGTAAGGAAGATCTGATTTATATTTTAAGTTGCTTGGCTTTTGAGGTAGTTAACATCTTTCGAGAATTAATTTAAATGTGCATTTTTTCATCTTATATAATTGAAACGATAATAAAATGGTTTCGGATAGACTGAATATGCAATACGCAAAAGAAAATCTAAAAAATACAATAAAGACATTTTTTTTAAACTCACTTTGCGAAGGAAAGTGCAGATTTATGAAATTGCTTAAATTATTAACTTTTGAACCAGTAAATTTTCTTGAATTTTTGCAGTGATGTTCTGAATTAAAGATAATCTCTTTGCCTTATTTTGTAACTCCTCTAGCAGCAACCATTTAAAAATGTCGAAAGTTCGAAAATTCCTAATGATTTTTGAAATACAATCAAACCTCGGTTTACGAACACATTTTCCGAACACAAAGCGTCTCGGATGACGTACTATGTCTCGAGTTACGAATACGCAAGTCGTCAACATAAACGTTTTCAATGATAATGCCATGTGTCATTTTAGAAAAATTTTAAAACGTAGACAAAAACAAATCACATTGGCAAATTTTTAGTGAGACAGAAGCCCAGTGGATCTGAAGCAGAGTTGAATGGTGTCAAGAGACAGAAAAACGAAAAAGAATCCCCCTCCAAATAATAACGCTTCATTTCCTCACTTACGCCATCAATTCCCCTCCATACAGATACGGTAAAACTAAATTAAGTTTTCGTCTACATTTGATCTTTTTTGTGATAGATTTAATGGTTTCCATTGATTTTCTGTTAAGAACTTTGCCCAAAGTACTGTTGTAAAAGTTTATATAAGCAATCATATGAATCCAGGAACGGATTAATCCATTTTACATTAATTCCTATAGGGAAAATAATTTCGGTTTACGAACGATTTTCAGGGACGAATTAAGTTCGTGAACCGAGATTTGACTGTAATTTGTAAAAGTTATCAGAATGATCAGGATATTAGAAATTAATCTGATGTAAGATTAATTAATTCATTTGATTCATCCATTTAAAGATTTCAGACGTTCAATCGTAGGAGAATTCCATACGTTATGTAAGTATGTTCATCACTTTTAGAACTTAAGATGTAAACTTTTTTGGGGTTATTCCAGCAAAAAAGTTTACATCTATATTTATTATAAAAACGTTTCTATATAATTACTAATAAAAATTTACAAAAAATTAAATTGGTTTGATGATTATTTCCAACTAATCAATTAAATTTTAATTTTCCTTGAATTAATATAACTAATGAATACAGATACCATGATATCCAAACAACTACTAACGATTATGATGAACTTCAATGAGTTCATTCTTGTTCCTAGTAAATAAATGACGGCCAGATGATTGCGTGGTAAAGCAGTCACTTACTACCTTGAAAGATCCGGGTTTAATTCCCGGTTCCATCCCTCTAGTTTTTTAGGAGAGGACCGGACTTGGTCCGTTGAATCCCATCCTTTAATTTCCAGTTGACCTTATAATAAGTATTACCAGCCTGTAGTGGGCTCTGAAAGTGGCCCCCGACAGATAAATTATATCCCCATGTGGGATATTGTAGCATAATTAAAACCTTATCTGATATATAAATCCATTCAAATTATGTTAAATATATCTTCCAATGATCATTCGATGAAATAACATTCAGAGTTCTTTAGTACTTTACATATGAGATGATCTGAAATCGCTTACCTACAGTATATAATTTTTAATTAGTAATTATTAATCACAGAATTGTTCAAATATTCTGTTAGAGTATTAATTATCGTAATTTAGGGCTTCGAAAATTGTTTGGTATATATGAATTTATAAAATATGAAAAATAAGATAAAATTATAGAATTATAATATCTTTCAAGGCCGTCTCGAAGCAGCATCGATTAACTCTCTAGCTTCAATCAATTAGTAATGACAGAGAATGAAATTCCTGGGATACTTTCTTAATTTATCGTAAAGCTAATTATTGGATTTATTTGGCAATTATCAGGAAGAACAAGTTATTGAAGATCACGTGGCCGATCCATCACTCATCCCATTACGTTTAACCATTTAAAAATGGCAGACGTTCAAACTTCAGAGGTTTCTACCATCGTTGGTTTCTACTAAATAAATTCGAATTATTTAATAGGTTTTTATGAAATTCAGCCTGTATCAAATCATAAAATTTGGTTTTGAAATAAAATTAATTAATTTTATAGCTTCATCCCTATAAAAATGGTTGAAGTTTAAACTTCTAAGAATTTCCTGTAACAACTATGCAATTATTTGAAAGATTTTTTCAAGCATTTAGCATGGAAATGATGATTTTGATGATGTTTATATCGAATCTGTAATTATTGTAAAATAGAGGGTCAAGTTCGACAAGTAGTTAAATTAGTTGTTTCCAGAATGCTCCTTGAAATATTCAGAAAATTCTTTCATATTAAAATGGAGATAATTCGCAAAATTACACGAGTTAGCTCTGACTAACCTATGTTATTTATGATTTTTAATCTGAATTAAATGGAATAGATAAATATAAAAGATTGCAAAAATGTTTATCATAATTTTTTCCATATTACGCAACAGTTTACAGATGGTTTGGCGAATTCAAAAGAGAGAGTGAGAATTTCAATGATGATCGCAATAGAAAGCCTTCGAGGAAAAGTCGAAAAAAATCAAAAATGAATTTTCTCTGTTGCCTGCAATGCAGTGCTTATATTCATTTAATATATTTAGTTGTTATTTAATTGTAGAAAATTACAATTCCACATTTTCAGCAAAAAATTTGCTATTTTTTATTTTTGACTACTATCAGGTAATCTAAGTGTAATGCCGTTTTTATCATTAAATTTTGAAAGGATATAAATGACAAATCACTTGCTAATTTAATCAAATACATATTCTTCATTTGAATCAATAACTTCCAACGTTGCGAAAGCTTTAAAATTCATGTTTAGACAGGCTGAAACATGTTTGAACAAGTACGGTGTAAAAAAGATATTATTTTTGGGATGACTTGATATAACTGTGCTGTAAGATATCAGTATTAATTATTATTAGAAATTACCCGCTCATATAAATAAGCGGAAATATACTGTTGTGATCTAATCTTATAATACTTTATACAGTATAACAGCATATTGTGTAATAATAGCTTATCTTGCAAATTTATTTACTATATTCATATATATATTATTAGTCAAACGTGGTTGGCTGATGTCCCTTTTTTGGACGAACCACTGTATCGATTTTTATAACTAAGGTATCGTTAGAAAGGTCTAATTTTCCGATGTATGTATCAGCCAATATTATTTGTTGTTATTAATAATTTATAAAAATTAAATTTAAATTATAGTTCCTCAAAAAAGACAAATTATGCAGAGGGCGCTGTAACGTAATAACGGACAACATTTTATGATTCTCCTACACGAATTTGGAGGTGTATTTCAAGCAGGATTTCAAGTGATATTTCAGAGGTGTTTTTTTCAAGTTGGTAAATTCAATATTTATTCAAATATACTATAGTTAAACACCGGCATTACATATTCGATTGTGATTGGTAGTTCAAATAAAATTAATAGATTAATCATTATACACCCGCCACTGTGTTTTTAATTAATTTAACTCATGATTTTGATGATATACCTAAGTGGTATCCTAAGACATACAAAGAGCTGAAACTCAAAAAAATAATTAATAATAAATATATATATTGATTTAAAATAGGTAAAAATTGTACCTCGAGTCCACGTGCTCGACGCAATGTTTCAGCAGCATTGCGTGCCACGTGGTCCAGTTAGTACTATTAACTTTCTTTTTCGATTTCTGATCATTCATTCATTAGAATTTGCCCCCCATTGACATGTGATTAAACTTGCGATCGCAGTTCTATTGTATTAAAAAATCTCAAATTTAACTTTCTAATGAATGAATGATCAAAAAGTTTATAGTCGGATGTACGAACTGGGCCATGTGAATATGATGCTCAAATATGGCGTCGATGGCCGATAGACTTCAGATAGATCGTATTTTTTTTAGTACAACCGCTTTCTATAATCTTAGAGGGGCCACCTATGTATATTGCAATACAGATGAGTGGAATTATTTTTCTTCTTAGCAATTTAATCTTCTATATTATAATTAGTCAAACGTGGCTGGCTGGAGTCCCTTTTTCGGACGAACCACTGTACCGATTTCTATAAATAGAATATCGTTAGAAAGGAATAATTTTCGGATGTCTGCGACAACAGATCTTTTTTTTGGCCATTTTTCTTAGGTTCGGATGTCTGCGACAACAGATCTTTTTTTATTTGGCCATTTTTTAAAGGCCCTAGGGCTGAAATTTTATTTTATGACAATAAATATCAATAATGGCGCTAAGTGGTCAAAGTAAGGGGCAACAGATAACTTACCTGCATTACTATTATTGGATATTTTTATTTTATGACAATAAATATCAATAGATGGCGCTAAGTGTCAAGGATTTATTTATGACAATAAATATCAATAGATGGCGCTAAGTGTCAAAGAAAGGGGCAACAGATAACTTATCAGCATTACTGTTATAAGATTTTTTACAGAATTACTTAGCTAAAAGAATTATCACTGATTATGATACAAGATACTGTTTAGCTAACCTTTTCAGTGGATGTTTTATTTTAAAGGAAATTTTATGTTGAATTTGCAGTTAAG
>AYEL01067135.1:0-100104 GCA_000484575.1 Olivierus martensii | reverse complement strand
GCAAGTTTAATCACATGTCAAGGGGGGGCAAATTCTAATGAATGAATGATCAGAAATCGAAAAAGAAAGTTAATAGTACTAACTGGACCACGTGGCACGCAATGCTGCTGAAACATTGCGTCGAGCACGTGGACTCGAGGTACAATTTTTACCTATTTTAAATCAATATAT
The DNA here is from genome assembly GCA_000484575.1 of Olivierus martensii. Taxonomy (NCBI): domain Eukaryota; kingdom Metazoa; phylum Arthropoda; class Arachnida; order Scorpiones; family Buthidae; genus Olivierus; species Olivierus martensii. The sequence goes on along the minus strand of AYEL01067135.1, from coordinate 99,933 downwards.
ATATTTATTATTAATTATTTTTTTGAGTTTCAGCTCTTTGTATGTCTTAGGATACCACTTAGGTATATCATCAAAATCATGAGTTAAATTAATTAAAAACACAGTGGCGGGTGTATAATGATTAATCTATTAATTTTATTTGAACTACCAATCACAATCGAATATGTAATGCCGGTGTTTAACTATAGTATATTTGAATAAATATTGAATTTACCAACTTGAAAAAAACACCTCTGAAATATCACTTGAAATCCTGCTTGAAATACACCTCCAAATTCGTGTAGGAGAATCATAAAATGTTGTCCGTTATTACGTTACAGCGCCCTCTGCATAATTTGTCTTTTTTGAGGAACTATAATTTAAATTTAATTTTTATAAATTATTAATAACAACAAATAATATTGGCTGATACATACATCGGAAAATTAGACCTTTCTAACGATACCTTAGTTATAAAAATCGATACAGTGGTTCGTCCAAAAAAGGGACATCAGCCAACCACGTTTGACTAATAATATATATGATGATGATGATGATAATGATATGTGCACACAATCAAAACTGTCTAAATAATAGAAATTTTTTCAGTAAATTCTTAAAAAATTTTATTGAAAAAAATTCATTAAAAATATGAAATTTTTAGGTAAATTTCATAATAATTTATCTAAGAATTTCATTGAATTATACATACATACAGTGACTCTCATGGTTATTCGTACGAATAGTGAAATCTTTATTTATCCGTAATTAAAAATATATAAAATATATATATTTAACAGTTGAAGAGTACTGTATTGCAGCTACATTTATTTGATTTTAGATCTGAAAATATTATTTTATGTAAAATACGCTACGCATTATTTAAATCTTAAATTAGTTAAATATTATTTTTGTTTATCTTTCAGTAAGATTATAAAAAGAAAATTTTCAAAAATTCAAAGATCGAATCCTGAAAATACAGGTAGAAACATCGGGATATTAACTATCAATGTTAGACAGGATATGCTAAGAAATATTGCATACAAATTAAATTAGAAATTGCGATTGAATATTTATTATCCAAAAAAATTTATAAATTAAAAAAAATTCGAAAAAGATAACAATATCCAAGAAGTCATTGTTGGAATAGTTTTTTCGGGAATCCGATTGTTAGTGGAAAATTCGCCTGATTTGCATTTTTAAAGTGATGCAGAATATTTATTTTAAAAACAAGCAAATTCAGGTAACAAAAAATAACAAATTTATATTTTCTTATTCTATCAATTAATTTACACTTTTCCCTATAAAATAATAATATATTTGTTATGATATTAAGTTAGCCAGTGGGTGATCGGTTAACGAACATAATCTGTTCTAAGATAATGTTCGTTTCCGAATTGTTTGATATATATATATATACAGAGGGTGATCGGTTAATGAACATAATTCGTTCCAAGAAAATGTTCGTTATCCAAATTGTTCTAACGAACATAATCCATTCCAAGATAATGTGCATTATCCAAATTGTTCATTAACCGATCATCGATTTACCATAGGTTTTTATGGGAATTTGATTAATTCATTTGATCATCGATTTATCATAGGTTTTTATGGGAATTTGATTAATTCGTTCTGGAGACCCTAAAAAATAAATAAAAATTATATAATTTCTTACTACGTTTATTCATATGTAATAACAATAATATATACATACACAGTCTTGAATTTTAATCTAATATGTTTATTTTCCGATAAAGAATCTGTCCAATGTCGATTGCTTTTCTCTCTTCTTCAGGATTTTTCGGAAGTGATTAATAGTATTGTCGTTGTAGAGATCCCAAGTCTATTGACCTAATCCTGATAGGAGTGAATTTTAAGACCAAAATGTAAAATCTCTCTCTTACTTTCTTTAATAAATCTTTGATTTGTTTTAAGTTGTTTCCGAGACATCTTAATCGGGAAAAACTACTGTTCTCCTATTCTTACTCATAAGTCCACGAACGTGCAAGGCCTAAGCCTGTCATTCCATTAGGTTAGTTAGCCGCCATATCCTCATGAGATATTTTTATCTGGCGGCGGCCACTTATAGAGCTTATCATAGATTGACCAACACCCATGATGGGGTCAATCGATGATGAAGGATGAGGTTCAACAGGCCGGGCCCGGACCCCTCCTGAAAAATTAGAAGAGTGCGACCCGGATCCTCCAGGATGGTAAGTTACAGCTTTACCACACAACCTGTCATTTTCTCAGTCTGCGGGTCCCACAGTTTGTTCTGTGAAGTGTTCGTTATCTGAACAGTTCGTTAATTGATCACCTACTGTAGAACAGATAGAAATTGATAGTAAAATTTATGATTTTAGCAAAGATTTTTTGCACTATAAAGTAAATTATAAATTATATATATTATAGAAATGTATTGTCACTTATTCGAGAAAACACTGTTCGTTTTGAGAGTTATCTTCGAAAGAATTTTTGGATTATACAAATTTTTAGGTACTGAAAAAACATTTAAGATATAACATCTTAACGGTGTAGGAGAAACTAGAAATATTTTATGTGGCATTGTATGGATAAATGAATTTTTATTTATTAATTCATTAGTATAGATTTTCTTTTGATGGTATCAACATTGCTAATGGAATCACTTAAGTAAATATTTCGATTCTGTATCTAATTTAATATTTTTGAAGGAAAGAGATAGGATAGTGATTCGGATTTTTTGGATGATCTGCTAATATTTAATATATTTATCGATAGAACTTCAATTATTTTTGTATTAAACAAAATACTTTTAAGAAATGAAATTATTATTTACGAAATTTCGAGAACAAATCTATAAATATTGAGATGATTGTCATTGTTTTCTATTGACTGCAAAAAATTTTTGTTTTATTTAAAATTTAATTTTAGAAAGATGGTTAATTCCAGCAGTCATATTATAACAGTACGATGAACATGTTCGAAGCATTTTTAAAATTTCATTACATAACTGACTAGTAACTAAATCCGTCACTTATAAAAGATTAGCAAGAAGGATTATTGTTCCCCTGCTTCTTTTAGCTCATCCTCAATCAAATATTCATCAGAAATTGGTCAATAAATTTAAGAAGATTCATATAATTATGTACTGTATAAATTCTCAGCAAAAGATTGTGATGAGGAAATTCGACAAATTTGTCAAACATGACGTTGAACATAGTTATAAGACGAGCCCTTCCTAAGTTACTATTAGTAACTTAGGAAGTGCTTTATTTCTTCTTGCTTTAGTATTACTAAAGCAAGAAGAAATAAAGTTTAAAAGGTGTTTAATGACACGATATTACGGCGAATACATTTGTGTTGTTTACTTCACTCATTTTACGAAAAAATAAATGAGTTTATTGAAAAAATACAACTCTTAAAGATCGTTTTCCAACGACATATTTTATTGCTTATGAAGGATAAACTATCTGTGAATGTATCAACACATTTTAATTACTGAACATGAAGTAACGAAGAAATTGTATAATATATATATATATATGTTAAACTAAAAGTTGATTGGAGAGTTGGATTTTCAGAGCACCAAAGAGATGTATGACTTACTGGTTAGGAGAAACAAACCGATCTGTTACTGCAATATATATCTCAAACCATTCTAAATATAGATTACAATAACTGTTAACGTTGGCCGGATGGCCTCGTGGTAAAATTCTGGCTTACCACTCTGGAGTATCCGGGTTCAAATCTGGATCTCACACCTCCAGTTTTTCAGGAGGGGTCCCAGCCCGGCCCGTTGAACCCCAGTCTTCAACCATCCGGTTGATCCCATCATAGGTGATAGCCAGCCTGTGATGGGCTCTACAAGTGGCCACTGCCAGTTATAGTATATCCCTCGTGCGATATGGCGGCTTAACTTACCTAACCAACCAATAACTGTTAGATATTAAAAATGTCTGAAAAAATTGGAAACATGATGATAATATTTAAGAATCCTAACCAACAATATTATTACAATATTGTCAATTGGGAAATCAATTGTTGCTAGAAAATTCGTAGAATTTGTGAAAATTAATATAGAATACAAATTTATTTTGAATGCAAGCAAATCCTGGTAAGTAATTGATGTTCTTGCATTATGCTTAGAGCAAATACAGAGTTTTTTAATTGGAAACGATATAAAATTTAGAGAAATTAATTGTAACGACTCTTGCATTCATTTCTTAATTAAACATGGCATGTTGAACATTATTATGAAGGTTTAATTCAATGTTAATTTATAAATCAACGTTATTATTTATTACTCTCAGTTTTCTTTTATTATATAAAAACATTCGCCAGCATAATCTTTTGTAGTTGAAAATTAATGCTCGTTTCAAAAGAATATTGTATGCTGTGAGTTTATATGGTACATTGTTGTACCGATCTTTATTCTATATCTGATTGATTATGAAATATGAAAAGTAGAAGAACAAAATACATTTTATTTGCTAAACTTATATATTATGTACTGATTATTTAAATATTCCATGAAATTTTCAAAATACCTCGAGCATGGTCAACATACAGTTGTAATGCAACAACTGGAGCTAATAATTTTTCTAAAATTAAAATGTATAATTTCCTTTAAAAATTCTTGAACTTTTACTGGAAGCAATGGCAACTATCTCAATATTTATTGCTTTAGTATCGAAATTTCGTAAAATAGTAAGAGTCTGAAGTTTGCTTTATGTTATAAAAATATAAAAATATTTTATTTGATACGGAAATAATTAAAGTTCTATCGGTAAATATTCTAAATATTACAACTAAAGATTCGAAGTCACGTTTATTATAATCCAGAGTTGGATTATAATCAACGTGAATTTGAATTTAATATTTTGGAGGATAAGAGTTTATCCTCCAAAATATTAAATTCAGATACATTACAGAATCGAAACCTTTGCTTAAACAACTTGATTAACAGTGTCAACATCATCAAAAGAAAATCTATATTAACAAATTAATAAATTGAAAATATACTCATCCAAAGTCACACAAAATTTCTTCAGTACCTCATATTAACATTTTTTTCAGTACTTAAAAATAAATAAATACACAAAAATCATGCGAGGATAAATCTTAAAATAATCTGTTCCCAATAAATAGAAATACATTTCGGTAATGCATATAACTTATAATTTATTTTATGATCCGAAAACCATTGCTAAAATCATAAATTTTACTGTCGATTCCTATTTTTTTCTACGGTGTCAAAGGTTAATACTACAACAGTATTTTAAATTTACTTAGAAATAAGAGCAACTTAATTATAATTAATAGAGGAAACTAACTTACAAGTTAATATCTTTATCAAATTCGTTATTTTTCTTCATAAGTAAAGTGTAAATTAATTGATTAGAATAAGAAAATATAAATTTCTTACCAGAATTAGCTTGAATTTAAAATAAATTGGATAATATACTGATTTCAAAGCAGATTAGACGAATTTTACACAAACAATTGAGTTCCCCAAAAATATATTCAACAATGAATTCTTGTATATTTTTCTGAGATATTATTTCGTTGTTTTTTGAATTATACTTCAATAAATATTCCATTAGCAGTTTCTAATTAAATTTATATAAATCTTAGATTATCCTGAACTTATTTCAATCATCAATAACCCAATTTTTCTATCACGCAATTTAAGGATTTTATCTATGAAAATTTTCTTCAAAACTTCAAATTAGAAAATTTTGGTTTATAATAGTTAATATTTTAATATTTTAGTATCTTAAAAAAATGGTAACAAGAAATAGAAAATTTGTTTATTACAAATGTGGTGTTATAATTGTCTGTAAGTATAAATAAATGTATTAAATGAATGTAAGCATAACGCAGAAAATTCATTTTCATTGTTTTCGAATCTTTTTCGAAGGTTTTTACCATTTCAATCATAATCACTGAATCTCTCTTTTGAATTCGTCAACAGAACATATCCTCAGTCCTGGAGTTCCCTATAGGGAATATCTATATTTTAATATTTTGTGCTTATTCTGTTTAACATTTTTAAATTTTTTTGTTGTTTTATTGTACAACAACAAAAAACAGAAATTGAAAGATACAGATGAAACGGCAAAGTTAATTATTATTTTTTTTTTCAAAATCAATTTTGATGGCCTGATCCCCAACTGAATTTCGCAAAACTTTTGAAGTTTAAACGTCCGCCATTTTTAAATGCCTAAAGGTAATGGATTGATTGATGTGTCATCTACGTCAACTTCAATAACTTGTTATTTCTGTTAATTGCCGGAAAAATTCAATAATTATTTTTAAGTTAAATTAAGAGAGTATCCCAGACGATTGAATATTTTGCCATTCCTAAATGGCTGAAGCTAGAAGGTTGACAGACTTCGAGATAACTTTTAAAGATAGACCATTAAGGCCAAATTTTATGAAAATCTATTAATTATTTTAAGAATGCTGACACACAAAAAAAGAAATTGTGATCTTATATTCTATATCTCAATCTGCTTTGAAAAATGGACTAATTAGTTACAGAAAGGACGCAAGTTCGTGTACTAAAAGTAAATTTGGAAATTTATAATCATCTCAGCCGCGAAATGCTTCGGCTTTCCATTCTGGAGGACCCAAGTTTGATACTCAAGTCTCACCTCTTGGAAAAATTTATCATAGAGTGCGGGCATGCCCGTCGATCCAATTTTTACAAGATATTTTTTTCATTTTTGATGGGCCGACCCCTCTGCAGAGTTGTGCAGCTTATGGAAGGGCTTGTTTTGCTCAGCCACTTAGTACTCTACCTGAGTGGAAAGTGGTGATATTTATTAAAAAAAATCATCATCACTCATTAAAATTCATTCTTCATAAAAGTTTTTTGTTGAAAGTTTAATAAAGTTACCCAGTTGACTAAAATTAACCAAACATACATTTTAATCAGCCGGATGGCTTAATTTTTTGTCTAATATATAAAAAAAACATATTTTATCTAATATAATTATAACTCCGTAGAATCTTATTTAAATTTATATTTAATGCAATTTTAATGTATTAAATTCAAATCCTTTCTTATGTGGATAAGCTCTGTTTTTATATCTTATCAACCACGAATGAGCATACTACCATTAAAACTGGATAGTAGATAAAAAGGAACCATAAACTTTTCTGGCTGATAGCGAAAAACATACATTAATTTTCTCGTTATCGCAATCACGTTCTCTTGAAACGTGGTGTTTTACCTGTGTAATCCCTATATCTGAACATAGTATTTGTTTACAACTAAATTATATGACTTCGACTTCATAGCTAAAGACAATTATTTTAATTTTAGTAATTTTACAAGTTGTTTAAAATTACTAAAATCTGCATGTTTTTTTCGGAAAATTTTCGGATTCAATCATTGCATATGATTTTAAATTTAATAGAAATCAATGAAATTTTTTATAATCAAAGCGAAAAATCTTAATCATATTTAGTTGAACCATTCGATAATCTATGAAAAGTTCTTTGATACATATGTTATAACTGATATAAACTCTTATATTTTCTTGATTGAATAAAGAATCTATTGATATATTCAAATAAAAATTTCAAAAATTAAGCATTAATTATTAATAGGTGGTAATTAATGTAGATTCATTCCTGAAGAATTTAACAAATTCAAGAAGTTAATAAAATAGTCATTTTCTTCCATTATCCGATCTATAGAAAGATAAGATTTTTCTCTTCCGAATTGAATAGATACATTGTCTTAGCATTGATGTCGGCCGGATGGCCTGGAGGATCCGGGTTCAAATCCGGTCCCACACCTCAGCTTTTCAAGAGGGGTCCGGACCTGGCTCGTTGAACCCCCATCCTTCAACCATTCGGTTGACCCCATCACGGGTGATGGCCAGCCTGTGATGGGCTCTATAAGTGGCCGCCGCCAGATACAGAATATCCCATGAGGATATGGTGGCTTAATATAACTGACTTAACTTTAGCATTGATATTATGGATAGATTTGTTTTTAAGTTTTTAGAAGTGTTTTTAGGCTCGTTATTAAAACTAATCTAAACTCTGTTCTGTTAAATTTGCTGTGTGTAGTATATTTAAATAAGTTCATCTAAAGCACTAATAGCTTTTTTAGAATGTGATGGAACGTTCATTCTTGATCCAATTCTCTTTTTAGTTGCTTCGTCACCCTTCAAATGAATGCACATGTTCTCAGATAGTCTAAGCTTGTTTACTTTCCCCAAATAAAAGATCTTTTTATAGAAATCTTCACAGACACTACCTTGTTATCTCTAGGAACGACTCTTTTCGATAAACATTTCCTACAGTTTGTCGAAAACAGTCGAACAGAGAACACTTCTCAATGAGAAGTCTATCATTCCTCGAAAAAAAGAATATTATCTTCACTTTCTATCATTCGTCTAAGAGATATTTTCTAAAGTTTCGAACCATTTATGTGACAGAGTTCATTACTCCCGCAGAATCAAAATAGATTCTTTTAGTACCCTACTATGAACAATATATTTTGGATATTGCATATCGAGGTGTTTATGAAAATAAATTTATGGGAAACTTGAAAATGGAATGTGCATTCATATCTCCTTGGCATAATGTAACTTCAGTGCCTGAAGAATCTATTATAATGGCGATTTTATCTGTTGTCCTTATTTTGACGTGCAGAATATTTATCAAGAAAATTTTGCTGATACTTCCAAAGAAACGAGAAAAACAATTTTCGTAATTCGTTAATGAAATTCTCAAGTATGTTATGATAAACTGATTTTGTTCCTCTACTAGTAAACCTTCATTATTTGCTTTGTAACAGGGTAGAAAAGAGTTTTAATTCATTATAACTCTTTTGTATTAAATAGATCCTATTGCATCTGTATTTTTTCTATTTCGTAAGATATGACTATAATCTCAATGTTTTTCCGCTATGACAATAATTTATCTTCCAAAATAATTAAACATCTCTTGTAGATTTCACTGTTAAAGATAATTATAATATCTGGTAATTGTTTTTAGTGCAAAATATCTTCAGATAATTCGTCTCTACGATGAAGCCACTATTACAAGGATTTGCCTCATCATAAAAGGCTGAAAATTCTTTTGTCTGCTTAGAATCTCAAATAGTAACCTCAAGCACAGCTTAAAGTCATTATGCATTATCTTCCAGTAAATTATGAGTGTAACATACTGATCAATTAAAGGATAAACATGGCCATTCACTGTTCTATAGCAGTGTTTCCCAAACTTTTAACATATGTGTACCCCTTCTATAATTTTCGTAACGCTGAGTACCCCTCGTCAAAAAAATGGATGTATTTTAACGAAGTAAGTTGTCTCTGTAACGAAGTGCGGTATATTCACGCCGTGTCACACTGGACCATCTCACGCCTCACAAGACTGTCTTGACTTGATTCACGAGAACATAGAATTAGGCTCAGCTGAGCACGGTGCAGTGCATATCCCCACCAAACTTCGGTGCAACGCGTACCCCCACCAAACTCTGGGGTACGCGTACCACACTTTGGGAAACACTGTTCTATAGAATTAGAAAAAAGTAGGATTTTGTTAACACACTTCTTTACAAAAATTTATTTTAGTTAAGCCGCTATATCACACATGGGATATATTGTATCTGGTAGTGGCCAATTTTAAAACCCAATACAGGTTGGCCGACATTAATTATGGAGTCAATCAGAAGATTATAGGATGAGGTTCAGTGAACCGGGTCCTGATCCCTTCTAAAAAACTGTAATACAAGACTTCGAATTCAACTCGGCTCCAAGATGGTAAACGAATGCTTTACCATACTGCAATCAGGCCGACGATATAACTTAAAGAAAGCTGTGAAAGTTGTTTTCAAAGTAATGTGAGATTTGTCAAAGTATCATCGGGGTTGAAATAGACTAGTTTGCCTTTTTCAAGTGAATCGCCAGGTGCACCATAGTTTGGTTGCTGGGCCAAACTAGATTAGTATGGTAGCAACTATGGGCCAAACTATAGCCACCATAATTTGGTAGCTATATGTTTTGGGAAGAATATTCTCCATAATGCTTCAGAAGTGCTAATTGTGCCAAGCCTGGAAAAACAAAATCTCATTCATTTTTTTTTTCAATTGTAAATGTAGCTGATTACTATTCTGGGCCAAACTATAGCCACCATAATTTGGTAGCTATATGTTTTGGGAAGAATATTCTCCAGAATGCTTCAGAAGTGCTAATTGTGCCAAGCCTGAAAAAACAAAATCTCATTCATTTTTTTTTCAATTGTAAATGTAGCTGATTACTATTCTTTTTTTGGTAACTGATATCTTCACTTACCATTCTATGCGGCAGGGTGAAACATACCCTACCATGGGCTACCGATTTCTGACGATTGGTCAACCGGATAATAGATGATGGGGATCGACAAGTCAGGCCGGATATCATTACTGTGGTATAATCTATTGACAAAAAGTTACTAAGATAAGGAACTCAAAATCGAATCATCTATGACTTCCAGTTTGAGTTCCTTTGACATAGAGTTTAGGCTATCGCTTTGACCACACTTGCCATCTATCATGCAAGCAGAAATCAAAATTCCTCAGGCTCTACGAATCATGTTTGATGATATAAAATATGATTTAGGGACTCTGTTGAATGAACTTAAATAGAAGATGTAGTGTTTAAGCAATTTTTCGACTTTTGCAGTCGAATTAGATCACAATTTATCGGTCATATTTTCACAATTTTAGAAACCCAACTTTCCTATCTATCGGCTTTAGTTTAGTTAGGTTAATTAAGCCCCCATATCGCACAAGGGATATACATTATCTTGCGGCGGCCACTTGTAGAGCCCATCATAGGCTGGCCAACACTCATGGTGGGGTCAACCGAATGGTTGAAGGATGATGGTTCAACGGCCGGGCCCGGACCCCTCCTGAAAAACTGGATGTGTGGGACCCGGATATGTACTCGGATCCTCAGCCTTACCACGCGGCCATCCGGCCGACTTATCCAGCTTTAGTGATTTTGAATTTCATGCAAACAGGAAAGCAAATATTCATTTTCAATGTTTCTCGTATGATTCGATTCTTATTATATTTTTTGGCTTTTGAACTTTTCTAAGGAAATTGAGCAGAAAAAATTTCAGATTTCTCAGTCTTTCAGAAGGGGAACAGAACATGTTGACAAATAGACACACATTGTCTTTATATAATTATATACTATCTTTTTATAATTATATAAATTTCTTTCCATTTTGTTTTCAGTGAAGACAAAGGAAATGTTTAGATTTTATATAATTATATACTATCTTTTTATAATTATATAAATTTCTTTCCATTTTGTTTTCAATGAAGACAAAGGAAATGTTTAGATATTAGAATTATTTGGGAAAACAGTTTTTATTTTTCTAATGCGAAAATTTTTCATTTTAGTTTTATTTAAATTTACTATGCAGACATACAGTATCAAACTGAATATATTATTCAGTATCAAACTGAATATATTATTTTTCTGTATTCATACTGAATTATTAATAATTAATTTTATTTATTTATTTGTTATCTCCACCTGCTCTTTATATATTCCGAAAGTTTTCGTTCAAGAAAGAGCAATGTTTTTCTTAAATACAGTATTGAGTGATGGCGATATTTACTTTCTACTGAAGCCACCAGATGGCGAGGCGGAGATCGTTGCTCGGAATTTGCTGTTGCCAAAATTACAGCACTGTACTTCAACTGTTTTTCTTTTTTCCCCCTCGATTAAAATTTAAAATAATAAATTAACAACAGTAGAAAGCAGGTAAAGATTATTTTATATGCACCAGAGGCTCTTTATGATAAATTGTTTTTCATTTTTTTTTGTTTTTTCGACGTATGTTTTCTCATTTATTTATATAGTAATTCGGTCTAGTTTGGGAATAAAATTGAAGTCATTAAAATTTTAAAAATTTAATTTAATCAAATTACTCATCAACAACCACAAACATTTATACCAATTACCTGTCGAATTTTTGACAGAGATAGCTGTTGGGTTGATGCTAGCCGTCCTATCTGACGATCATATTGCTGTGATGTACATCTTGGCATCCTCTTCTTTAAATTAAAATAAAAACAGCACTATCCATACAAATTACACAACAGTACATAGGCCTACATAATAAAATAAATAAAAGAAGAAAAAATTTAATTCCAAAAAGCAAAATTATCCAATGAAAAATAATTTTAATTAAAATACATTTAGCAGAAGGGAATTTAAAAAGTTATTTTCTTTATTTTTCCATTCGATTTTTATTAACTTATTTTTTATTTTTATTTTTCCCTCTCCGATGATCTTGTTACCTAGGTAAAAAACGATCGGAATTGTGTTTTATTTAATATTAATTTTATAAAAAGCCATTAATTCTCAAAAGTCCGGAATAATTTACAAAATGTATTCGTATATACGATAAATAAACTAAATATTTATAGAAATATTTTAATATATATAGTTTAATGCGCAAAAAAAAAAAAAATTGCTTATGTAGTATTAAATTGCTGAACGTTTGCCTTCAAAGACTTTTAAGAATTTTATCGCCTAGCCTTTATGTCGTAAAATATATAAAATAAAATGAAAGTAAGAGTTCAATTTTTAGTAGTAAATGTGAACTTTCCAAAATCGACATCGAAAATTTGGTGATGTTTTTGTGTCAAATATCCGAATCAAATGAATTGTCGGTAAACCGCGCGGCTCTTAAAATTTAAGTTTATAGCATCAGAAAATTCTAAATTGAATAACACAATCTATTTTTTAATTTTTTTTCGATAATTTCATGTTAGTTTCTATGATCTTAATCGTTATTATATAATTTCATTCAGAATATGTTTATCGCGTATGATAGCATCACGCTGACTTCCAAGATGGATTTTCAATGGGTTAGCGGAACGGGTTAGATTTATATGTGTTGTGGTATCCAAATTATAATATTTAATATTTTTTGTGAAATATGGGAACCCTTGCAGTAATTTGTCTAGCTTACGTATAAATCCAACTCTGGGGTGAAGCCATACCCATTGTAAAATTAGGTAAGAAGTCAAGAGTTTGGGTCGATGATTAGGTTAGATTAATTTGTTATCTCACAAAGAGTTGTATTTGGCTCCAGATGCTTCAGAGTCCATCAAGGGCTGATCAACATTATGAAATTAACTAGAAGAATGTGGTTCAATAGGCAGCCCCTGTCGAATGAGTGGCCGCGGTGGAAGCGTGCTGTGCTTCCAATCTGGAGGATATGGATTCAATTCCCGGTTCCCAGACCTGCAGATTTTTCAGAAGGGTCCTGGCCTGGCCCGTTTTACCCATCCTCCACAAGACGGCGAACCTCACCAGGGATGTGGGCTGCTCGTAATGACAACTGGAATGTCTCGCCGCTTAGTACCTATAACTTTATAGGTACTAACCAATTTTTTTGTGTAATTATACGCCGCTTTCAACCATGAAAGCGGCGTATAATTACACAAAAAATTGGTCATTTCAGAAAAAATGTGAGATGATATGTTGGAATTGAACTAAGAACATTGAATTTTTTTTTACTGTTTAATAAAAGCATATGTAAGAATGATACTCATTATTGGATAATTGTTTTCAACTAACTACAGTGTTTTTTCAGATTGAGAGCATTAATCATTTGTTTTCGACTTCCTTTTAAACATCTTTTGCTTATTTTTTCTATTTAATACAAGAGAATGATAATCAAAATTTATTAAAGAGATCATTCATAGCGAAATATTTTCAGTACTATGCTCTCACGATTTTCTGTTATTTTATCTTTATTTCAGTTTTTCGAATCTCTTCAGATAATTGGAAAATCGGAAACAGCATTATCTATGAATTACATGCAAGAGTGCCAACAAGCACTCTATACATGCTACATGATATTTTCAAATACCACTAGTTTTTCATATCTAGGGGGGAAAATAAAAATAAAAAAATTTATCGGAGTTGTTTCTATATTTGGATGCTCGATATTAAAAAATGGAGGCCTAATAAAATTCATAGTATTTTTAACTCTCTAGAAGAAGAACACGTTGCTTGTTATGTATCAGCCTAGAGTTTACAGATTGATTTTAAAGTAAAAGAACATTAGATCGAATTTTTCTTCCTCGACGTGCTAGTATGAGTTTAAAATTAGTCGATCCTTATGTACGTTACCTAAATGTTAAACATTATTTTAATTAGAGAAGGAAAACACGTACAGCTTTACTCGCAGAAGTACTGGGAAGATAAAAAACGAACACAAATGTAAACGATAAGTTTAATGGAGCTAATTTTTGTTACAATAATATGTAAAACGTACGGCGAAAACCAAAAACTAAATCGACTTTTGAAATATTACTCCAATAAATGAGTTTCTTTAATTTAATGGAGAGGCGAGAATACCGACCGCATAAAAAAAAAAAGTCAGTTTTTCCCTTTTATGGTTATTCACTTTAACATTTTAACTACGGATATTTTTCTCTTCTGTTTATAATTTTGGAATAATTTGGTTAAATTATTACTTTGGAAGCCGACGTAAAGACTTCGTTTGATGCTCAATTTTCTCCTCAAAGCCGAAAGTTAGTACAGTAAATCCCCTAAGTCTAGTTGGGTTACTTTCTCACGGCTCGAAAAAACTAAAAGCAAAAATAAATAAGAGTAAATTTGCCAAGACGAGTAAAATATATTTAAAGAAAATTTTTTTATTGACGAGAAACTGGTAGTTGTTTTAGTTTCTTCGCATCGGAAATGCCTGTGAGAAACGTAGTAGTACATTTTTTTAAATTAAAAATTGGTCACGGGGTTTCGGCCCTGAAAATTTCTGCCTTTGAACTGAGTGAGCAAACCGATCGTGCATTTTTTTTTGTTCTTTGGTGGAAACGATGATGCGGATAGTTCTGGCAAAGCATCCCAGATGGCAGAAGGATATCGTACTGAGGAAGTAGAGAGAAGAGGTATAAGACGGGTCCGGCCCTCTTCCACCCGAGTGGATTGGGCGGCAGACCATGCCTCCGGCCCTGAAAGGCGGCGGACGATAAAATAAGCCGAAAGGATTAGGGCTTTTATCTGTTTTAGTGTAGTGCAGGAAAATAAACGGCCGAGTGGCCATTCCTCTCTTACTTTAATATCCGCTTATCCAGAGTAATGGATAAAAGGATTTTATTGGATTCCAAATATCCCATTAGAATATTTTATATTAAAGGCTACTCCGTCTCCTCTCCGCCTTTCCTCCTCTAAATTAACTGCAGCCAGATCCGCTCTACTTCCTCCGGGAACATCTCTATAGATACGACCCTGAGAAACCAGTAATAAACCCATGGGGCGGTCCACTATTCTTACTGCAGCAAAGGATTCAGTCGATCGCTCTCTACAACCTTTTTTTTTTTTTTTGTTTTTCTATAAGAGTGGACCGAGTCCCACCAGTCCCCTGAATCCGTATCCCGGGACCATTAATCGTTGCGATATTTACAGTTGAAGTATTTGCAGTTACAGCGACTAGCAAAAAGCACTTGGTAATTTAATCGAAAGCAGATAAGGTAAAATATCTACGCAATAACATATTAAGGATAAAAAATTCCCTAGGCGGAAGATTCTAAAAAAAAAAAAAAATATGGAATGTATTCAGATGTCCGCATCCCAGACGTTGGGTGCTTAACTACCCGTTAAAAGAATGAACGGATCCTAACTGCGCGCGCACAAATGCTTTCCGTTCTTTCTTCTTACGTAATGCATTTTTTTTCGCAGTACTGCCAGATGGTGCTTTAAATTATGTTTCAATTTGATATATATGTATTTTTTATATTGTACTCCTAAAATTGATATCTAATAAATAAATTCTTGCATTATGAAAAGAAAAAATATATATATAAAAGGAAAGTTAAAATTTAAAAGAAAGACTCGTTACCGGTGCGTTGACTAAGTTATCCTCATTTAACAGCTTCCATATGCGAATAAGTGCCTATACGAGCAACGAATTGCTATAAATAATATAAAATATTTTCATTAAACTGATGATTAAATATTTCTAGTAGTTATTTTTTCGTTATCGATGAAATCAAATGCTATTACTGTAACAGCAATACACCATCGGGATGATCTAAAGTCAATTTGGATAAAATGGTGTCCAGTCATTCATCTCGTTATATGTATTGTCTGGTAAAAAATTTTGGGTAGACTAAATGTTATATAAAGTGCAATTCTACTATCGTTTCCACAAGAGAAATATCATATAAAACAATTAAAGAAAGCGATCGAAATTTTTTGATTAAAATTTATTCTCCGCCACGAAACTAGATATATGAATTTATTTCTTTTTTTATTTCTATGTTTAAATATTAGTCTGCATTCTCAAAATTACATTTTCTGTTCTTTTCTAATGTCGAGCATGTTTTTATTCTAGTAACTAGTCATTCAGCTGACTTATGAAAATTATTTATGGTCCATCCTGGTTGGACGTTGGTATATTTTTTTTTTCCCCGTTTTCTTTTCTCTATACTTTCTTAATGTTTCCAAATATAAATATATATGCATATTTTTAAAAATAAAAACTAATGATTGTGGTTGTACAGACAATGAAAAAAAAAAAAGAAAACCATAAAGCGTCACCGATGGTTAAACAACTCTCCGCATGATTCGATTCTACCATCATTTAACCGCAGACACAAATTTTGAAAGATGGCAGTACGCAGATTATCTGAATAATTTATAAATAACTGTATACGGCGAAATAACAGCATGATATCTCGCTTATAGAAAATTTCGACTGTGTAGCATGTTAACTGCCATGATTTCCCGAAAAGGCCATTCTTTACCGACTAATTTTTGTCTCTAAAACGCGTTTAAAAAATTACGGTTAGTGGCGATCATAGTTATCGCACGTAAATGGATATTTTCTCGAATTATTAATAAATTATAACAGCAGTCACCGGCGTCGTAGAAAATGCATTTTCCAGGTGGGTCGAACCGAAGGAAATTTGGAAGATGAAGTAGCTCGTTCGAACACAAGTCATTGGCTCCGTGTTGGCCTGGTAGATGGTAAAGCCGGACACCCACCATCCGCCCGTACACTTTACCGAGGAGTGAAGCTACCGATAATTGCTCTCCAGCAAATTATCGAGTGGAATAATAAATGGAAGTAAACGGAAAATTTAACGGGCCGACATTAAAAAAAATATATATAAAAATAATAAAAAAAAAGCGTTAGCGCGCTTCCAAATGACGGTGGCGTCGCCTTACTTACCAAACGTGAAAAATTACGAAGTAGCCAATGAAAAAACAATAAAGTCGTGTCGGCCACAAAATTATTAATGTTGAGACCAGACCGAAACGTTGCTTTCATTTTCCAGTTTTTGATAGAACATCTGGCGCGGTAGGAGTACACTTCTTAAAGAAAAACAATTTTTTAAAGTATTCCAGCTGGTTCGGGACATTAGGAAACTGGGAAAAAGATCTATCAATCATCGACAACTTTCTTGCCGTTAGAAAGAAGAAGAAAGAAAAAGAAGGCCAAATACGCGACGTTAATTATTTACCATTAACTTCCTCTAGAAGATTTTCGACGCCGATGCTATGGCTTTACTTTGTTTTAAACCGGAGCCATTCGGACGTTCGCCCAAACGAGAATTTAAAATAAACGTTGGAATCACTCATCCGCATCCGGTCCCACCGAATTTTACTTGAGAGAAAACGAGTTCGATGACGAAAAGATGGCTCGTTTGGAATAAATAATGGATAATAGAGGAAGAAGACTTTGGCGTTTTTCTGGCGGGATACCAGAAAATGGAAAATATTGTGTGGGAACGGAGTCGACACGGGAAATGCGCTATAGGGCCCAGCGTTAATATTTATTAAAAGGACTGGGAAATGGGCGGTCGAACGCTACTCGACGCCTATTGGCAATTTACCAAAGTAACCGAGTAAGGCCATAAATCCTAAGTATTCTTGTTGAAACCGTAATAAAAAGAGACTTTTACGAGTTTTCAATTTGTAGCGTCTTTACGCGCCTCTTCCTCTTTCTTCTCTTCTCTTTTCCCTGGCAACAACGAAATTAAATATATCTTAACTGTAAAACGAAAGCTAGAACGGAAAGAAAACTAAAATATTTCATTAATTCTATACTTTAAGCATTCCGAAATTAGGTTATAAAAGTAATGGCGCTGGTAATTTACGGCTCCGACTCATAAAACTTTAGTTTAAATGCGCCGTAAAAATCCGGGACGAAATCGGAACTACAATGTTTCTCCAAAGGTGCAAAAATATTCCTAAATTCAAAACAGTATATAAATATATTTTATATTTTTCCTAGACAAAATTAATTAATTAAAATAAATAAATATATATACACGGTATAAAGACTTGTATCGGCAGAAAAAAGTGGATGATAAAACTATGTTAGTAATATAAAGTTTTTCTCGAATATTTTCGCAGTAAAATATATTGAAAAAATAAAGAAATCTAAAAAAATGCCTTCTTAAAAACTAAGAAAAGAAAACTGAACTAAAGTAACTATTTTTGTTTGAGGAAACTAAAAAAAAAACTGAGTTAACATGAAGAGTAAACTTGAGATCGAATTGGTTGCTGTATTTCATAGTAATGTAATCATTACTTGGGATTTCTCGCAGGAAAAATTCAAGTATTTCCTCTTGAATAATTGATACATCGCAATAGGAAAAGAAAAAAAAGCAGGCAAAATTTTGAAAAATTTATTATTTTATCTAATCGTGTATAGATGTGAACAGTCAGGTTGAAATCAGTCACTCTTCCACTAAGTCAAGCATATAAAATATACTGTTTCTATGCCACTTTCTATTCTAATTATTTCCTGATTACTAAGTAGCGATGATTAAGAAGCGTAGAGATTTTAATCCCAACTACTAGTTGCCCACACTTGTATCAGGATCAACCGAACTGATGAAGATAGGCAGCGCCGGATCGAGATAATTTGGCACTCAGGACAATGATTTGTCAGCCCCTTTAAATTAAACGCCCACACTTGTATCAGGATCAACCGAACTGATGAAGATAGGCAGCGCCGGATCGAGATATTTTGGCACTCAGGACAAGCTAATGATTTGTCAGCCCCTTTAAATTAAATTTTTGAATTTTGATTCACATTTATTTGGAGGAACCGAGATTTTAGGAAGAAATCATATAATTATACAGACTATTTCGAAGATATATGTAGAAACTAAGATCTTATAAATATGATAGAATCGAAAAACTATCCATTTATTAATCAGTAATTTAGCTATATTAAATTTCAGCGAAAATCGAATAAGAAAGATTCGATTTAACAATCACTGCCAAATTATAATGTTTGTAACCATCATAATTTGGTAGTGATTGTTGCTATATTGTTATTGTAATTGGTTTATTAAATTTTTTTAATTTTAATATATAAATACTAAATAATGTTTTAAAATAAATTTATTTTTAAGTAACTAAATCATTTTTTAATAAATATATCATAAAGTTTATATCCAAAACTTAATAGTGATCGTTCTAAACGAAAATGACGTCAAAGATTTCTAAACACGATTTTAAGTTAATTTTTCTCTTTTTGAAAAATGAATGACACTTCGACTTAGATTATCCTCTCTATAACATTTTAAACTTCCACATAAAATTTTTAAATATCCGCTTTTTCAAAATAATTAATAATTAGATTTTATAGAAAAAATGTAAACTGGTTTTAGACTTTCGCTGTTAGTGATTACTGCATTAGTTCGATAAAAAAAAAAAGTAAATATTTTAAGAAACTTGCTTTAAAAACTCTCTGACATTTGAACATTGACAAAAGAAACATTTTATTTATTTTTTTATTTTTAATTTCAAACTCAGAATCAGAATATGTGCGAGACATTTTTACAGAAACAGAGTTAATAGTAATAAATTTTAATTTCTGATCAGTTTTTACTGATTGAAGATGAATCAAAGTAGAGCGAAGTCTTTAAAAAATTAAAAAAAAATCAACTTTTCACTTTTTCTATTTCTTTGCATTCTTTGACATTTTCTTTTGTGGTTTTCTGACCCAAACAACTTGTTGATACATGTTGACCTAACTTGTTTCAACTTGTTGACTCAAGCGAAGCATGTTGATAAAATTCACTGGAAAATAGACACACTTGTTGTGTAACGAACACGGAGCAGTAGTAACAGTATAGAAGACGTGAACGGACAAGATTGAGTAGAGAAGGGAGAGGTTTTGTAAAAAAGCAAACGACCAGGCGGAATGGAATGAAGTGATAACGATATAAACCTGACGAAATGCAAAAAACAGAGAATCCGATTACAAATTTCAAAATTTATTTTTTATATTTAAATTAAGGCAGAATTCTAGTTTTTAACCAAGAAATACAATAATTTCTTCTCAAATTCATTGACATATCTTACTTGAAGAGGACTGCTCTTGATGCATCTTTCTGGAGTATGTAGCGAATAATTATAGTATGATTTTCGATTTTATTCAATTGCTGCTTTGTGGTCTTTTATAAATTGGCATTCCAGGCAGCTGCTCGGGTCGACCGCCCCAAAATCCGTTCCTGAAGATAGGTATCGATGCTCCGGGTTGGGATTGCACAATAAAATTCTTCGAATTGTCTAAAAGAATTTTAATATGGATTTACGCTACCAGTGGGGCCGATTATATAAATAGATCTCTTTCTCTCTTGCTTTATGCCATTTTCAAAGTTTTATTAATAAGTGACGTGTCTTATCACGAACGCACTGGAAAAATATGGACTAATGTGTGGGATCCGGAATTGAACCTGATAATCTACGTAGCATAATTTATCATACACTATAAAATAGATCGTTTTTGTGTAGACTTACGTTGTTTCCCACCCGGAAGATAGTAAGCAGCAAGGGATTTCAGTGTCCATATGCCCACAACCCTGATGAGATCAGTCATCAGGTGGAGAATAGAGTTAACGAGTTGAGCCTGAACCCTTTCTAAAAAAATTCTGTAGATGTGGATCCCGAGAATTGAACTCGTATTCTCTAGTATGGAAGCACTATAGCGGCCATTCAGCCGACTAAAAAATAGATCAAAGGACATCACTATTTAAAAGACATTTTACAGACTTGTAGATTTACGCTGCATTCTATAGAGTGCATTTAAAACAAATTTATGTTTTACCGATTCAACCGTAAATACCTTGATAGGTTTCTATATAGTCAGATGCCTCGTATATTTCTCTCAAAAATTCAGCGGCATTAAATCACAAATAATCTAACAGGAAATCGTCATTATTTTCATAGTGGGTTTATAGAACTTCAAGAAAAGATTAAACTGATTATCTAGGGGATACTACTCATATATTTCCATTTAAAATCTTAATAAGAAAGCAAATGATCATCTTAACGAGAATGAGACGATGTGGAAAGACTGTCGAATGATGATAAATATTACTATATTAATTTTATTAGTTAAGCTTCTTATAATAAATAAATACATATACTATGATACAATTAAATAAATCTTTTAGTAGAGGTGAATTGATATCCACGAGCGGATCATACCCGGAATATTTGAAACGGTCTATATAAACTTCGGCCCGTACAGAAGAGCTAGAAAGACGACTGGATGAGCGTATCGATTCGTTTGCCTCCTCCTCCACTGTTACAGATCGTCGAAATTGCATCAGTTATTGAAATACGGAGTGCATCTTCTCTATTTCTAAAGCTTTTGTCCGGTAGTCGAAGGGTGGCCTTCCGCCCTCCATTCCTTCTTTTTTTCTTATTTTCCTTTTGTTGCTTCGGGGTAAGCATTGTATGTATAAACTCGGAATAATTTTTGGATTCTTAATTTATCCTCCTGTTGATAATCTCAAAATAAAGTACAGTATAGTTTTTCCCCAAATATTCGTTTTCTATAATTTTTTGTCTTATATAATTAAGATAATTTTTTTACATAGTGTCGTGCTTCTCTAATTAGTTCTTCTCTTGGTGATTCCTTTTTAATTACGGTAGAATTTCGGCAATTATTAATTTCCAGTCAGCTTGGATAGTGTGATCATCATAAGTACCAGAGCTGGAAGTGAATTTTGGAGCAGAACGATGTATTTATCTCACGTAAAAATTATGAAAGGGCGCAAAAAGGTCCCAAAAGAGATATTTCTTTGTTACTAACAGACAGATTTTTTCCTTTTGCCTCGGGCGCCGAAATACCTAGTCCCAGTTTTGTCAAGCACGACAAGATTATTATCAAACTCCTACTATAAGTTTTAGGTATACGGTTTTATGTTCACCATAAATTACTTGTGTAAATACGTTTATACTGGAGAATTTTAGCCAAAGTCATTTCTCCGTTCGTACAACACATTATTTGTTTTGCTCTTCTCCGACTCAACTCGCCGGATATGTTTTAATATTCATTTAGCATTTAAACTTTATGGAAGTAAACGATACATTCTAAAATAATACATATTGATAAGTAATAAATATTTGAAATATTAAATGTTCTAGCAAATCATCTACAAGATGGCAATATTGTCAGAAACAAAATTAATATTTGCTAACCTATTCATGTATTGGTTGTTTAGTCTTTCTTTCTGTGTATCTAATAGAACATTCAATATGCAGAATAAATTCTGGCGTAATAAGAAATAAAGGATTCGAATTCATATTAGGACAAAGGTAGAAATGTGAGATCAGAATAAAAGTAATCCTATCCAAAAGCATTTATTCCGGGGTTTTAAGTGAGATATGAATAGATTTTAATTACAAATATACGCAATTCTGGCGTAATAAGAAATAAAGGATTCGAATTCATATTAGGACAAAGGTAGAAATGTAAGATCAGAATAAAAGTAATCCTATCCAAAAGCATTTATTTCGGGGTTTTAAGTGAGATATGAATAGATTTTAATTACAAATATACGGTCACTGGTACAGTAAATAAAATTTGTTATAGTTACTCATATATTTTGTATATAATATATAATATGTTGTATATCCATAGGACAAAATAGTAGATTACTTGCTGGTGGAAGACGCGTCGCATCGCATGCGACAGCGCGGCGTCACTTATATAGGACATTTTTTTAATGAATATATTTCCAATGACAGGAATCTTTAAACCAGAGATTCATGTTAATCGATTTTTATATCATGTTCTGGGGAAGCATGTATATGTTCATTTAAAAAAAGCCTACTATATATTAATATATAGGTTACGCCGGGCTGCCGATTTTTATATCATGTTCTGGGGAAGCATGTATATGTTCATTTAAAAAAAGCCTACTATATACATAGGTTACGCCGGGCTGCCTGATGCGATGCGACGCGTCTCCCACTAGCAGCTAATCTACAATTTAGCTATCCAGGGCTTCAAAATGTGGTAAGCATACTACTATAGGCGAGTGAGAATTTTCAAGTTGTGTGGTTTTTTTCTCGTCGTAATACATGCTTGTTGTATGGGATGCATATTGTTTTTCTTTACTGATAAAGGGGTTAGTATATATTCAATTCCACAAAGTATTAGGTTTAAATTACTATGGCGATACTTGTAATTTTAAAGGATGAAGTGGAAGAAACATATTCACCAAGAAAATAATTCTGAACTGGTAACAAGTTTTAATTACAGAATTAATCCGTATACAGTAGAGTGTGTTTCAGCAGTGGTTGTCTTTTGATTAAGTAAATTGGAAGTTTGTTGTTTTATTTCCAATTTTCCGGCAGCAACTGGTGTCCAGCGAAAGAATGGAAATGTATAATCTAGATGTGGAATCTTACACTCTTGAAAATCTTGTAAGGACCAATCTGGAAGTATAGGAGAGCAATCAGATACTTCTCAACGCGGAAGAATTTTCCGGATATCTGGGAATAAATACTTTCCGCTGCAATAACCAAATCAATCACGTTAATTAGCATTATGCGGTATTAATCATAGCTCGATTGTCGGAAATAGGAAAGGATTGGGCCTGCCAGAGGATACTTAGTGGAGACAATGGTGTGGCGACAGCAGGAGTCTGACTTGGGGCCTTTTCTGTACGGTTTTCTCCCGATGTTTTTAATTAGTTAGGCATCCTTTGTCTTCCAGATAATGAGAACGGGTTGCCAGTCGAAAAGTCAATTCCGCCTGCCGGGCCAATTCCACGCCTATTTGGATAGCCGATTTGCATTCTTCCATTCGTTCCATTTAGAGAAAGAGAAGTAAAATACTGGCCAGTTAGGTCTCTGACCTCATCCCAAATGAAGATTCCGTGAGTAGTTCTTAAACGGAATGTCGAAAACAGAATGAGATAAGGCGGAAAGATTCCCGAACGGACGTTATCGTTATTTTTGAACTTTCCGGATAGTTGTCTATACATTCTAGAGTCATTATAGAATCAGACTCTTTTTCTTTCACTCTACATTTTGTCGTGAGTCATTTTTTCTCTCTACAGACTTTTTAAATTAATAACAATTTTTACAGACCGCAATATCCTTCCTATAATCAGTATAGAAGGTCCGCGGAAATTTATACAAAAATTTTTCGAAACATGTACGGTATTATGGACTGAAACCGTCTACTTTTAAAACTGTAGAGATATTAATCCGGAGGAAAATAAAAACATTGTTTGGCCGAACACGAACAGCCGGTTAATCGGATTAAAAATTTATACTTACCGTAAGTTCCGACACGTCCGCCCATCGACCGATAAATAAATTTTTTTTTTGTTTTTGGAATATAAACCCACTTGCCCATCCATTTACTTAGAAACCAAAGGATAAATGTCTTTCCCTCTTTTTCAGATCTATGCAGCGTACTCTGAATAATACTTTCCCGTTCTGGAAAGTCAAAGGTCAGTCCTTTGGGACTGACCTTTGTTCTTTCTGACTCGAAAAAAAATGTTCCTATATGGCCCAATATGGATAGATATTTTGCTTTTTTCGAATACTTTTGTTGACTCAAAAGTTAACATCATCTGCTCACGGTCACTGCATTGTTAATTCTTATTTTGTGCTGCCATCATAAAATAATATTTCATAAAGTTATTTCCTATTTTATAGATATCAAAGTTCCGAAGATAATGATAAGAATTGATACAGTACCAAAGATGAATTAGATTTTTGACAATAAGAGATGATATTCCTCATTTCTATTGAAAAGTGGCTTCTGAATTATGCCAAACAATTCCCACCTTACGGTCATTTCTATTTATTACGATCGGCAAAAATATAAACTCTAGAATTCTTGAGAACAAAAATGAAAGATAAATCTATTAATACTATCCCAACTTTTTATGCTGCATTTGTTAGAAGTCAAACATTTCTCCAATAAGCATCGAATCGTGACAATCAACAGTCAGTGAGTACCATACAAAAATCGTGAACTGTCTCTGTACTTTTGATTAATTTGGATGTTGTCCAGACCAGCATCATTACTCAACCACTAACAAAAGGGATATGTAGCAATCTTGAGATCCGGACTGTAGACTCTGAGACCAGACATTCTCGGCCAGTGCACCTCGAGTTCTGAAGGCCATCTGATGAGTTTAAGCAGATTTTTCGCCTGAATTGTCCTAAGCGAAATTCTTTTCTTCCTATTCATTTCCCCTTCAATAGTTGACGCATATCATTGGCACTGTTTTTATTTGTTTGAAAAATGATAAAGCATTCTCCAGTCAATCGAAGTGAAGTCCACTGAGAAGATAAGATGGTTCAACAGATAGGTCCCAATTTAGATTAGCTTAGATTACAGTTATGGCTCAGAATCTCACAATATTTGATGGCAGCCAGTTTAGAGTTCACCATAGGCTGGACTATACCCAAGATGGGGTCAGATAGAAATTTTAAGGATGGGTTTCTGATAAACGTGAAATCTGTAACCATAATTTACTATCAATGATAATTATTTGGAATGGGATAGCTAGTACAGTTAAAGCCGAGTCCATAGTTTTCTTTAAAAAGATTGAACGATTTTAATATTTAATTTTTGTAAGAAAGTTTTTCGTTTTCATTACAGTTCATTCAAAATTCATAGAAAATTTTTTTCATATATTCGATAATTAACACCAACGATGAAAGTTTTCTCTGAGGATTTCCAATCGGGATCAGTTAGCTAAACTGATTGCAATTTTCCCTCGAGAAACTTAAAGAAATCTTATAACTCTTGCAATTTTAACAGTGGTCCAAGCGAATTTTATAATAGTTTTCTATAGAAAGTTTTTAAAGGGAAAGAGAGAAGAAAAGAAAGGCCAATTTTAGTACTGAATCAAAGTAGGAATATATATATATGAAAAACGTTCTCGGGACAAAACCGTAATTCGTGGAAGAAAATAAAAAAGGAACAAATAACAATCTATAAGTTTGTTTTGTACGAGACGGTTTTTCAATTTTTATTTCGTGCATCGGAGTGTGTTCGACCGAGAGGAAACAATTGAATTCATCAAACCCAACCTTTTTCCCATCTGGAAACGGCCTCATCGATCGCTTTGACAGAAAACAGGTTATTATCTATATTTATACATAGGAGGAACCCCGTGCCGAAGTAAATAGCCGAAGAAAAACCACGTTCCGGTCAAGCTAATTAATAAGAAGGCACTTATTTACGTAATACAGCCGGTTGTTCCGTCGACAGCTGCTTTTGACACAAACGTTTTACCTTCTTCCAACTCTTTCTTCTTCTTTCTTTTTTTATGAAGTATCTGTTGGCAACGGTCCCACTTTTCCCAACGCCTCTACCTGACGGAACGACAAATAACAATTTAATTAGGCAGTTTCCGATACCGTTCATGCAAAATCCTGCGGGCCGTATTTCGGAATTGAGAAGACGTGTGCCGTTTTTGGCACAAATTTCGCCCGAGAATGGCGCCTTTAACGCCACGACGTGATTTATGGGAATAGCTAGAAGTCGGCCCGTCAAGCCGGATAAACACCTTCATTCTGTTTTGTTAGGCCCGAGAGATCGACCGGCAAACTTTACCATTAAAAACTTTTTTCTTCCTATAGATACGACTCGAGAGGAAGTAATGGACCCGTCTCCTTAATAATATCCACTCCGCAGTCTATCGGATTTAACGACAGATTTCCTTTTTAGCTTTTTTTTATGCATTTTTATTCGCCAGCCAACTCTTGTAATCCTAATATATCCTTCTGATTATCGTTATTAAGTCAATAAAATCGCATATCGATCTAATTCGTTCGTCTCGCTCTCCTGGGGAATCCGGATGTCGATTGCTGTTTATCTCAATTTCTGTTAGATCGATCCGACGCCCCCTACCGAATTCGATCATTTTCAGAAACTAATTTTTAAATCGTAAAATATATTATTTTTTTCCTCGTTATCAAAAATCATTAAAAATACGTATCATCGTCTCCTTTAACTAACAATATTAATTTGCTAGGAATGTGCCCCTGGATACTATTACATATTTTAATATCTGAGTTTCTAATTATGAAGATGTAAATAATTATTCTTAGTCTTTTCACAGTTTTGCATGGCTAACCAACCGAAAGGTACCAAAAATTTTTTTGACATTAATTACGCCTGACAGAAAGTAACAGGAAGATGAAGGCCGGTATAAAATTTTGGTTTCCTTGCGTGCCGTTATTTTCTTCTACTGATTTCTTATTTTACCGATTGTTGCTTAAATCTGGATCCGGAAGTTTCGATTGGACAAAAACGAAAGAGGATTTTGCGTCTGATGCCAGGTATTTTCCAAATTTTATATCCACCTGAGGAGACTAACGATTGAACTTCGGTTCCACCCTTTAAAGGCAGTTTTAATGTCAATGTCGCTTTATTTTTAGTCGGCACTGGGACCAATTTGTTGTTTGGCTACTTATCGGTGGGAAGTGGGCTCGATCGGACGATGGACGGATAAATGTCTTGAATGACCGGTTTCCTAACATTCGGCATTTATAAACCTACCGTCTATCGATTAACTTTTCTCGGGAGAATGATTTTTTTCTGTCGAAATTGCCAAAGTTTTCTACTTCTGTTGGATATAAAATTTTATATCCACTTCCTATCGCCTCGACGGCTCGTTTCTCGCCTGGGCTGCTTCCGTTTGCTAAATTTTCCACCTATGCAATTAGCGTTTGTCGCTCTTCCAACCGACCGTAAAAGTTACGCCACTTTTTTGTTATCTTTATCATTCGTAAGAGTTCTAAAACCTTTTCTGTTATTCATATCGAAAGTTGGCTTCTTATTCTTAGCCTTACCAGGCTTTATTATCCTTTTCTGCTCTGAAAAAAGCGGCAACATAGATTTCACCTAGCATTCAGTAGAAAATTTGTCAGTGTAACGAGTGATCCTTACTTTCTACAAAAATAAGTGGAGTCGAAGTTACTTTTCCCTGTTTTCCAATGAGATAATTATTTCAAGGAATCGCTGAAAAGATAATTCATTTTGAAAATAAAATAAAGTAACAGGATAAAAATAGACTGTGATATTGGCTAATCGTTAAATCAAGCATGGTTGCATTCTTCATAATTTATTTTTCCCAAAATTCTTCTTATTAAAATGCCTCAAAATATTTTCCAGAGTTGAATTTTATCTATCAACTCGAGTATAAGAGAAAGCAGAGTTTGTGAATTGCAGATTTTTGGTTGAAAATAACGGATTCGAATCCATGTACCAGTGGTTCTCAACTTTTTTTTCCCCGGGCCATATACATTTGGTTGCTACATTAAGCGGGCTGCAACATGCTATATCAGCAGTCGGTAACCGGTTGATGTCACGTGAAAATAAGTCTCACTTCTAAAGAATCACCTACAAAAAACTCGACTTCACAATTCGTGAATGCCATAGGTCAGTGTTTTCCAAACTGGCCTATGACTTGTAAAATTTTATGAGTGCATTAGGAAGGACCTACCAAATTAGGAAAATTCTAATTTTTCCAGATTTAAAAAAAATTGTTATATCAGAATTATTTTTTTTTTGCATGTGGGAGAAGAATTCCACGCTTTCATTAAATTCACGACTGTGCGTTCCGGGCCGCAGGTTGAGTATGGCTGATCTGTACTCATGTACTATAATTGATTTCTGTTGACAGCTTAATCACCAACATGTAAACAGTAGCACAGTTTCTTCATTTTATTTAAGAACTCTGAGCGGAATATGCTTGCTCATCTTGGAAAATTGGAAACTTTGAATAATGATTTTAATTGTAATTTTAAATAAATGATGATTAATAATCTTAATTAATACAAAACTCTGGATTAATCAATAAGCACGATTATGCCAGAACGAATCACCATATTCTCTTCCGTTTCTATTATAAAATAGTTCGTCATTCTCTATTTGCCATCAAATAGTATAGTGCGATGTTTATTTTACTTTTTTTATAAGATTTGTGTTCTGAATACGTTCCATCGAGAGATTCTTTCATGATCTCTTAACCCAACAACACTGAGCGTGCCGTTTCGATGATTGCTCTCTTTCTATCCGTTCTGCCGAGAATTGTAAGTTGTAAATTCCTACTCTTTGTACCGGTTTTGATAGAAGAATATTTTAGTTCCTAGTTTACGAATTCCTTTCCGCCATCGCTTCCAATAAACCACGTATCGTTGCCTATGGTTATGTTCACGTCTACACGCAAAATTTTTAAAATCGATAATGAAATATTTAACAAATATAACCGGAAGCATCATCGAAAACTATGTAAAGTATCCGCCATCTTCAACTATTTCCACCATTCATGTCATCTAATAAATCTTCTGTTCCCAATTTTTTTTTGCCATTAATGTTTGTTTATTTGATGATGGCATAACATGAAATATTCTCCATAATTGGGGTTCTTCCAGAAAAAGAAAAATAAAGAAGAGAGACTTACAGTCATTTCAACTCCATTCACGATCAATAATAAATAATAATAATAATAATAATCTTCTTTCTCCACATAAAAATATGGGATAAAAGTGAACGCAAATGAAATGATGTTGACTTCTTACAGACAAATGAAAAATTTTCTTATTTTTATATATTTTTTTAATAAAAATAATAATGCAAATCCCACATCATCTAGATGTATACAGTATAAAACATAATTAATCAGCGCTCTCAATAAAAATCCATTAAGTCAATAAGAATCCCATTTCGTGCGAGTTTTCGAATTATTTTTTTAATTGAGTTTAATAACACGTTTTAGAGGAATAAAAATGATTACAATTTATTATTTTAAGTGCGTATCATAATATTTAAATCTGTAATTTTTTTTGTAACGAGATTCTTGCACATTTTTACTGTGAATTAAAAAACGAGATTAAGTATTTTATTTAAAGAGTCCACTTAGGGAGTTATTTTTAGTAATAAATAACATTCGTTTTATTTATTAATTTACTTAATATAAATTGAATTAATAGGATTAAAGTAAACAATTTGTTTTTGCATGCTTCCTATTCTTTCGAGTATTTTTAATCCCTAATTGCTGATCCGATGCAAAAGCGGGTTAAAGTATTAGTTAATGGTTTTTAATAAACTTATTAATTTATGACATGAAGACAACACGAAATATATGTTTAAATGTTTACGTCATTAAGAAATTTGAATATGTTCTTTATAATTTTAATGGTCAAAATAATGATCAAGACTACACATCTTTTATGGGTGGGCATTAAACACGAATCTCTTATTGTTAACATATCATAATGGAAATGAATTTACCGGGGCGTAAATTCATTTTACACTCTGTTAAATTCATTTTGAATGGATCTTTGGCACATAAAGTACATTCTTCTGCTCTTGCCACATCCACTTTCATTTACTTATGTTCTGAGTTTGCATATTGTATCGTGCGAGTTCATTCTATCCTAAATTTTAATAAGTTATTCACCATCGTATTATTCTATATGAGTTAGGAGACTGGAATCTGTTTGCGTTGTTTTTTCGTATGTTGACAAAATGCATTGTTAACCGATTTTAATTTTGTTCTGATGCTTTAATGAGTAAAATTTGCTCGCGGATAACAGCAAAGAATAAAACTTCAATTACCAAATTTTGGAAACTGTAGAAGTTTTTTTGCAAACTGTAGATGTAACCATGCGTTACTTCTAAAAGATTCGAACCTTTTCTGCTCTTCGTGCATGGTTACAATATTTTTTTTTATCCCCAAAACTACAATTTTTGTGTTGTATGCTTGACAAATTTAATATTTTTCGCTTTTATTATTGCTTGGAAAATAAATTTTTATCATGTAAAGCTTTCCTCTTGGTTAATTTATTGAAAAAATATGTTTCTATGCGAGTTGCATGAAGCCGAAGCGATTTTTTTAACCTTTCTTTTATTAATGGAAGCTGATAGGGGATTTGTTTATTTTTTTAACCTTTATCCTGAAATGATAAAAATTAAAAGTCCATTAATTCAAATTAATTTTTGAATTAAATTTAATTATAGAAATGTGTCGGTGGAAAGTATTTTCTATGTGATGGATCGGGCGATGATGGTGATGATGAATTAGGATGGACACTGATGGGGATCGATAGGTAACCAGTCTCCACTTCTGATAGAACGTCGATGATTTTTCTCGGAAAAGATGTTGTTGGTTAATAATCGTTACTGTTACTCTTGAGAAGAGTCCAAATTAGTCTTTGCAGTAATAAAATTCAATATTTGTATATTAATTTATATATTAAAAAACGGTTAATCGTGTTTGTAATTAGTTAAATAGTTTAAGTTGTTAATAGATAGATTATTTTTTAATAAAATTATACACGCATAATAAAATTAATAGCACATTATAACGATAACAGTTTACCATCAAACGAAGTCTATTATTCTAGAAATTACTTATTGATGTACTATTTTTAGCCTCAAAATTGCCATGTGTCTGTCCGTGTATTCTTCACTAATATCTTTTGAAATAATCAATAGATTTTCGTGAAATCTGCCATTAAAGGGGACAATCATTTCGCATTATTTAACCTCTAATTTTGACCATTTAAAAAATGGCGGATGATCTAAGATACACTGATAATATATTTTGAACTATTCATTAGATTTTCATGAAATTTAGCAGAATGATTAAGACTTTCATGTTGATATCGATAACACACAAATTAATCTTTTAACTTTAACCTTTTTACAAAATGGCACTCAAACTTAACAGATTTTTCCTAATAACTCTTGAACTGTTTAATTAAATTTTATGATATTTAATATGATCGTTGAGCTATTAATTTTGATCTTAAAAGTGATATTAATTAAATTGTAGATTTATCTGTTTAAAAATGGACGACGTTGGATCTTCCTGATTAGGTTAGGTTAGTGTAGTTAAGCCGCCATATCGCACAACAGATATACTTTATCTGGCAGGGGCCATTTATAGAGCCGATCACAGGCCGGTCAAGGACAGGCCGGAAGGTTGAAGGATGGGGTTCAACGGACGGGGCCCGGACCTCTCCTGAAAAACTGGAGGTGTGGGATCGATCTTCCTAAGGTTTCTCTATAATAACTATTAAACTATTTAATAGATTTTTATGGAATTTAACATAAAAATTGACTCATGAAAGATGATTTTGGTGACATATTTTAATCCCGATTCTTTAATCATTTTAAATAAAAGATGTGTTTCGAAAAAGGGCGATAGTTCTTTCCAGAACTGCATGTTTTTCCCCCCAGTCTAAAACACGAGTAACAAATATTTCTGGATTTTAATGAAATTCGGAACAACAATAAAAATTTAAATAAAAGATGTGTTTCGAAAAAGGGCGATAGTTCTTTCCAGAACTGCATGTTTTTTCCCCCCAAAGTCTAAAACACGAGTAACAAATACTTTCTGGATTTTAATGAAATTCGGAACAACAATAAAAATTAGTAATTATTTTTCATTCATTTAAATAATTATCATATTAAAAACTTTAATGTTTTAATTCGAAATGAAATCGAAATGAATCACTTACATGTATTTTTTATGATAATTTAGTACAGTTTGATAAATATATTTAAAATATTCTTAATAAATCATTGCACCTCTTCATAAAAGATTAAATATTACTCTTTTTTTCTAATGATAGCCGGATTATTATATTCTTGCCATTTTAATGCTCTTTAATCTTGTTAATGTCATCCGGATCTATTTATAAATCATATTTTTCTATTTATTCTTTAATAATTGCCAAGAGATCGTTTAATTTTCTTTATTGACATTTTATAAAAATTGAAAAAAAAAATCTGCCGGAGTTTCATTAATGTAAATTATTATTGTCGTATTTAAATAATGAATTAATATTCTTTTTATCCGATAATTTAGTGGAAACCATAACGAGAAGTACATTTGTCAATCTTGTTACTCATAGAATATTAATTAAACAGTTAAAATTTTCAAAAACGTTTATAGATTTATTACAAACAATTAAATTTTCTGAAAGGTAGAAGGAAGAATTGTTTATCTGAGAGAAGTTTGGGGAAGAAATTTCGAAAGAAAGATTTATAACAATAAAAATTCGTGGAATGGCGATGGATTGGTAGTTGAAGTGGATGGACAGAAGGAGATCCAAGTTATTCAATAATGGTGGCTTCAAGGGATGTATTGAAGAGACTTGAGCCTTTCCAGACTCCACTAAAATAAGTAAAAACATTGTTTTTACTATTTGAGACGAGTCTAGCTACTCTCACTAGATTTCCAGCTTTAAATCTCTTCTGCTTAGAAATTCTCCCATTGTTCTTCAGGGATTCCATATAAGATTAAAGGAAAACTAAAATTTAAATTAACAATCTCTCGCCGATTTAGAAACCACCTTTGTTTCTAAAAATTACTTATGCAATATTTTATAATTCAACAATTAATGTAGTTCTATAAGTGGATTGACAGTAGAAGATCCAAGTTATTCAACAGTGCTGGCTTCAAAGAGTGGATTGAAGGGACTTGAGCCTTCCCAAACTCCACTAAAATAAATAAAATCAGTTTGTTTATCATTTGAAACAAGTGTAGCTGCCTTCCAACTAGATTTCCAGCATTAAATTTCTCCTGTATAGAAATTCTTCTACTGTTCTTAAAAACTAAAATTTAAATTAATAATTTCTCGCCGATTTAGAAACCACCTTTGTTGCTAAAAATTACTTATGCAATATTTTATAATTCAATAATTAATGTGGTTCTATATTATTGATTTGAATCTAATACATAATTATCTTAGTTAAGAGCACAATAACAAAACAACGATTAAAATTTGATAATGCAAATGTGCAGATACATTATTACGTTGGTTAAATAGAACATTGATGACGGAGGAAAAGAGAAACTAGAAATGAATATTCTTGAAAAGAGGTTACTGCCAAGCTAGCGGTTTCGGTGGTAACCGCTTTCCAAACAATTAGAACAATTAGGATCACAATGCTCGAGTTCCTCCGGCAAAATTGCATTCATCTCTAAATTTCAACCTCCGGTCTTGTCATTTATGATAGCGTACGATGAAATCT
The DNA here is from genome assembly GCA_000484575.1 of Olivierus martensii. NCBI lineage: Eukaryota > Metazoa > Arthropoda > Arachnida > Scorpiones > Buthidae > Olivierus > Olivierus martensii. The sequence goes on along the minus strand of AYEL01067135.1, from coordinate 65,634 downwards.
CACTACAATATTTTGTTTTCCTCGAAAAATTGGTTAACTAGTCGCTAGAGGCTGTTAAACTGAATAGTCCGACATAAGCACTTTTCTGTAAATAAGGAGAGCTTTCACAAACTTCTCGTACATCTTTTATATCAAACTATATTTCTGAATGAAATTAATAAAGATTACTAATTTTACTGATATAGACGCATTGCATTATTAGTATATTTTAGTTGTAAACAATCTGATGACCTCGAAGTCCCTGCAATTTTTGCGAATCAACGAAATATATTCAGATTCTTGATGGCTCTTCATTCAATGAGACTGAATGGAAGATTTGAATCATTTTCATTATAAGGAAATCAATTTACCACTCTTCGTCAGAATTATAACCGAAAATGACGAAAATCCTAATTCTGATCATATAATATATCATGAAAGTTTTTCAAAATAGATTGTTTGGCTCTTTAATGGAAAATCACTTACCTTGCGTTGACCATAAACAGAACAAGCTATAATTTAGCATAACTATTTAGCTATTAATTTATCATTTGTTTGATTCTGAGATAGCAGTACATTTTTTTTTTTTTTTTTGTTTAGTTTGAAAAATTGAAATTCCGCTTTAGCCGATTTGGAGTATTAGAAATTCTACTATCGCTGGCGTTGGTCTTTAGTGAAAAGATAGATTTTTTTACTGCATGATATCGAAAAAACACCTGCACTTTTCTCAGATATTATGATCGTTAACTTTAGCTATAAACAGGATGTGTGGTCAATTCACCCGTCCCAGAAAATCGGTCTAAACTGTGAAGTAGGCTAACAGATCATGACTGATATTGAGATTTATATCGATATTTCCAGGATGATATTATATCGAAGTATCTAATGTCGTTACTTGGAAGTTATATATTTTAAAGTAAGGTGAACGATTGAATAAGATGGAAAAAAATTGTTTTTGATAATGTGGTGTTTAATGACGCCGAATCTGCACGATTGATATAAGACAGCAGACTCTTTAGGAGATTTTTACAGGCTAAGAGACTCGTGATACATTCTTTCAATCGTAGAATGATGGAAATCAGGCAGACCCAAAGTTGTCCGAAAAACATGAGGAGTGAGCCATGGGAGTTGATGAAGAGCAATAGATTTTCACTTGAAAAATCTATTGCTCTTCCATTTGGAGCCATGGGAGTTGATGAAGAGCAATAGATTTTCACTTGAAAAATCTATTGCTCTTCCATATGATTGTCTATCGACTTCAAGTGCGTGCAATGGTACAGAATCAAACGAACCACAACCAAAGAGAAAAATGTATATTTATAGGAATGTAGATAGATAGGATGCTCAAGGATGCAAGATTCGATTGTGATTGTCATTATTTCAAATTTTATCTGTTGCATTTTCATTTTTCTACGCCTTTTACAACCAGAGCGATCATTAAGTGGCTGGACAATCCAAAAATCAGCACAACAGCTAAGCTCGTTTTGGAGTTGAACGTTCCTTATTCCCAACGATTCTGAAAATATAGCATTTGGAATCGAATTTCCTAGCTAGAATGTGGCCATCTGACTGATCTCATGAGCTATACCAATATATTCTGCCATCTCATAATTATCGATGAGAAACTAATCGATAGAGATTATCACTTTTTTGCTGCTCCAAGATAAGAGAGCTTTGTGATGGTACATATAGCGTTATTACGTAACTGTCTACTGACAGATTGAAGATAATTTATCAAGTACAGCACTCGAATATCTTGCCGATGAAACCAGGAGCATAATGATCCTTGAACCTAGAATCCTATTATGAATAAAATGATTCTCTATATCATATCATTCTCTCTCTCTCTCCTTGAAGTCCATTAGGATAAAAAATTTTATCCAAGCGGACCACCCTTGAAACGAAACTGACACTCATTTAATTTATTTAGTCCAAAAATAGGATAAGGAATGGAGTATTCAGTCATGAAGATGGGCGTAAATAACCAGCAAATTGTATAAAAAAATTCAAATTTACTTACTTAATCCAAGAGATGGTATAATTAGGAAAATCATATTTCACTGTATTCTATAGAGAGGGCGATATAATATCAGACTATAGGTTTTTAATTATGCACAAACTTATCTTGAGTTGGCCTTAGAACTGTTAATTAATTATGCACTTATATACTCAGTTCATACTTCCTGTAATTTGACTTTTCTTGTCCACGTAGATTTTGCTATGTCCCCTAGAAATCCTCCGTTTCTTAAGCAATTGGGGGAGTTCCCAATTCCAGTATGAAACTGAATCATAGAATTTGAGCCTATTTGGAACTCTATGGTACAGAAATGGCTGTCACATTCTTCAAATTTCATTAATTTTAATAATATTATTTCTATGAATATAAATCTATAAGATATTTGAAGAACTTTATATAAAAATTAAGTAGTTAAAGAGCAAGGGACTTCCAATCAGTTTTAAAAATTTCGATTATTGCAAATTATTATTTTCTTTACGATCAAAACGTATTGAATTTCTTAATTAAACACAAGAGAGAGCTGTTGTACACCATAATTATTCTAATAAACACCGCCCTCCTATGAACAGCCATAAAAAAATAATATTATTTAAAATTTAAAATCTAGCGCCTTCTAATTAAACATCACTTTTTTTCTTAGGAAAAAGAAAAAAATAAAAATTGTATTTAAACATAAATGTATGATTGATTTTTCATTTTTTTCATGGAATTTTAATAATAAAAAAATATTGTAATTGGCCTATAAATAATAATTAATGCATTTTGACACAATATTCAAATATATGCAAGAAGTAAAAAGAAGAAACTTTATTGCGAAATTTGAATAAAAATGTCTCACATCGTATTTTTTAAATAATAAAAAAAAATAATGTTAATAATAAACAGCGCAACAAACACGCGAAGGCGTCGCAAATAATCGATGTATCGTTTATAAAAAAAAATAATAATAATTAAGAATGGATAAATTTGTGTTTCTTCTATTTATAATTTGAAATAATTTCGATAATTAAAAAATTAAATGTTAAAGGTCATAAATGAAATGAATAATTTATATCTGCTCGTTGAAGATTTTTAATTGAATAATAATTTAACTTTCATTGTGTTTTTTGGCACTTTATTACATTTTTTAATTACTTTCAATAAATTTCACATTTATAAAAATAGATTGCGCTTTTTAAAATCTTTTTAATACATCATTCTGTTTAAGAAGAAGAGGAAATTAAATACTCACATATAAATATAGAAACTGGAGGGATACTTGATACCAGTGAATGATCATTCATAGTGGACAGCTATTACAGATGCAGTTGTATGTATTACGACAAATAATGCGCCCCAGTGGGGATTTTATTGTTTATACCACTGACTGGGTCGTTTAGTCGAACATTTTCGGTCAGTCGATCGAACCAAAGTACACGGTTCCTGTGTATCCACAACAGAGCGCAAAATAGCGAATCGGGACAGCACTTGGCTCGGAAATCTTCGTAAGAATGTCCTCTTACGACTAGCGAAAATGGACCCTTTGAAGAAAACATCGTTTTGGGAATGAAAGGAATCTCCACAGTTAACGAAAATCGCAAAAAATTGGAGAAGGTTAGAAGCTCAAGTATCGAACAGATAATTCGAAAGTAAGGCACATAAATGTCAAAAATTTTGCTTACAAGTAGATAGATGGATTTTGGAATTTCTAAAAATTTAAATTTTGCCCTAAACTTTGCGCCATAGAATCCGATTTATCGACACTTACCCAATACGCTCGATTGAAGGGGATCAGGTGCCGAAAGAAAGGATTTTTTATTTATTTTTTGTTACTATTGAAACGAACGTCGTCGTTTTTATCATTATAATCGATAATATCAATTTATCTTTCTCATTTTTTGTTATGTATCTCTTAAAGAGTAGATAATATATATATACGTATAACTTATAGAAAAGTATTCGTGAAAACTTTAAACTTATCATTTGTCAACGTATACAGTTACTTCAGTTATCTGTACTGAATAATAAAATACTCGGACCACATTCGGTAAATCTCCAAAATCGAAAAAATCGGAAGAAATATCGCTTTTTTCTTTTCTTTTTTATTTCGGGAAACCATGTATGAAAGTAATTAAGAAGAATAGGGTCTCCTAGCGCTTATATCAGGCACCCAGATTAAGAATTAGTGACAATGATGGGAAGAACCTATATGAAGCATGCGGGGGAATATTTGGTTAGGAAAGAAAGAAGTTGCGAGGAGACGTAGCCGAAAACAGAGTGGACATTCCATATCCGCCAGATAAATTATAAATTTGAGTAAAGGAGAGTGAAAAATGAGTCGGCCTTCTCCCATCCGGACCGAGTTCATTTATTCATAAATATTTGATCACGGGTAACATCGATAATGAGCCAATGGTGCACCTGGACTCTTACTGACGATAACATCGCTGGACAGATATTTATGTTTGCTCATATTATCCGGAAACATGTTTTAAACCTGGAGATTTATTTCCCCTCTAAGTTCGTGTAGAATCTTTATTCTTATCCTTCAAATTCCGAACTGGAACCACCCGAAAACTCAGGTTTTGGTTCACTACTAATAACGCAGTACTTTTTCTACTAAAAAACAAAAAATATCCAGTTTTAGATATGTTGAAGATCTTGTACAATACGATACAAGATTTTCAATGCATCTGATACAAATTCAGACGCGTTGAAGATTAATTTTTTTTCAGTATCTTGTACGAGAGACTTCAGTTGACAGGCAAATGGCCGCCATTCTAATTTTGGCACCGCAGACGAGATAAATTAGTCCCGACAGCCGGGTCGATCGACCTATTCGATTATCTTTAATTATTAACTCGGAATTTCCGCCTTTGTAACTTATCCAGATAAAAATAACTGGAAAAAAATCGTTTTATTCGATATTAATTTTTATAAAAAAAGAAAAAAAACATTATTAATTATACTTAAAAAAATAAATAAATGACGTAATTTCGCGGTAGATCTTTTATAAAAGTTTAAATTAAATTTTAATGGTAGCTATTTTTCGTAATAAACGTCAACGAGAAAGGACGATGAAGTGGCGGAGAAAAATTCCATTTAAACGGATAGAGTGGCAGATTTTCTACTTAGTCGTAAAGTTGTTATATATGTATTCTATACAGTATATCGGATTTGTAAAATAAAGAGATTAAAAAACGTGTTTTTCTACCCCGTTAAGTACTACGTTAAGGAGAAAAACCCGGACCTACTTTCCACAATTTATTTCATAAATCAGAATGGAAACCTTTTATCCCCAGTTTGGAATACGGCCAGTGTGTATACGGGAGGGGGGTAAGGATCGGTAGTCCTGGCAACCGAAGTCTAACACCACTTACGTTGTATTTCCGCCTCCCCGGTCTGGACTGTGGATGTACACACAGTAGTTTACGCGGAAATAAACTACTCATCTTCTAATCCGATAGAAACGGAGCTACCGTTTGTTCCGCATTCCGTGTTCGGAATTTAAAATAACTATATCCGTCCTGTTTTCTTCCGGTTTTAAAATCCGTTATCATTTTTTTAAACATAAACACAGTCCAGTTTAATCCGGTATAATTCCTATACCAGAATCCATCAGAAATATATATTCCGTTATCATTTTTTTAAACATAAACACAGTCCAGTTTAATCCGGTATAATTCCTATAGCCAGAATCCATCAGAAATATATATTTTTATTTTTTATTTTTACTGTCGCTGTGACGGATATGGCTGGCTTCTTATCGATAGGAATTTTATCGCCCATATTCGTGTAAAAAATAGATAAAAATACATATATATTTTGACCAAATTCACCAAACTTCGCATTCCAGATAGTTTTCGTTTAATATTCCGATATACATGAAAATTCGGAGATGATGCGGTTCGGAATCTCTCTCTCTCTATATATATCCCACTGTTAAAATCTTTTAGCCCCCCCGGGAATCGTTCACAATAAACCGAATTTAAAATTTCTCCCGCGATATTTGATCCAACCTATAAATGACTGTAAATACGAAAGGAATATTCCACGATAGTGTCGAAAAAAAAAAAAAAAAAATTCCGTTTTGTGGTGGGATCTGAAAAATACCGCATGGCAGATTTATTAAACCAAGAGACAACGTTAAATCGATTAGATTTTCTAAATGTTTTAAAACTAGTCGTTCGTTTTTCCGTGCTAAAACGTTTCCGGAATCCAAGCCTGCCGAGGTGACGTAACTACGATCGACCTCTCCCATTCCGGGTGCGGTGCGTTATGAAGTGGTCCAAGTGTAGTTCAAACGGAAGCCATGTAAAACCACTAAATAACACACACAAAAAAGATAAGGATTGCCTTATGTGTGCTACTACTAGAAAGACGTAAAAATGAAACATTCTTATACTTTTAAGGAGTTTACACACAAATTTAACGTTATAATGAATTTTTATAAAGCATTTACGATAACGAAATGGTTATTGTCGTTTCCAATTCTATGATAGTACAGGCATACCCCAGAGTTAATGTCACCTTTAGTTCTAGATGTTAGTGAATTCATAGGTCGGAAGAGAAAATGTTATTAATCCTGTTTAAAAATCATCATTGAAATCCTTCTATAAGATGCGACAAACATGGCTGATTAAATTTAAATGCTCTGGTCTATAATGAGTATATATTCATTAAGTTTAGAAAATGACCACGTTCTAAGGGTAAGATTCTATTTTACCTGTTAAATGATGAATACACATTAAATTTTTGAAAATTTCTTAGAAAAGTCATTAAAGATCTATAAAAAATACAATAAATAAAAACGAATTTCGGACGATTTTTAACCTATAAACAGTTTCCTTTTGAATTATTTTATAAATGTCACCGCGTAGCAGGTAAAGTAAAATTTTAATCGGATAACCTTAAAAACAGTTATAAGTTGACTTCAAACATTCAATTAATCCAAGCGATGCAAAACAACATGAAAATATTAACTTTTCTTTCTCTATATCTTAAAATTACTTAAATAATTAAAGGAATTTTTAATAAATCTAATTTTATCGAAAGTAGAAAGCATTTACATTGTCAAAGTACTTTTTTAAATAGGCTAAATAATTAGGAGCCGTTCTTTAGGTTGTCTTATTCTTACTTACTAGTAATTTTATATTGTAATAATGAAAAAAAGAAAAATAAATATATAGAAATTAAATAATATGAATACTCAACGAATGTCATTATGCTTTATAAAATATGGTAGCAATTTGAACGTCAAATACATACGATAAACTCGAAAATCGTCTTATGAGAAATCTTCCATCATTTTGAGGAGAATGAACACATGCATTGTATGATTATTGCTGTTTTATCGTTTTATGTTTTTTAATTGTTCTGATCTCTTTCATTGGTGCAGATGCGTAAAATTTCCAATAAAAACTTAAAGAGCTAATGAACAAATATAAGAATAAAAATCGTTTCCATGTTTCTTCTTCCTATGGGACATAACGCTACTTTCTATCCGGTGGATATTAAGCGGAAGGGTATTTCAGTGCCTATCACGAGTCGCCCATATTTCTGATATTATCGAGGACCCTGTCAGGTGGAAGATGGGTTTCAACGAACCGGGCACAACCTCTCATGAAAAAATATGGATCGTCTAGAATGAAAGCACAACACGCTTCCATAGCCGAACTGTTTTCTATGCTAACAACCGATTCTTCATTTTTGTAGCTGCCATCGAAACCAAATTTGACAATTAGTGGGCCTGGTAGTATATTTTTTTTCTGTCATCTTCTACAAATGATCATACAGTATAGCTTCCGGTTTATTCTTAATGAATCTAGAACATAATGCAGTTTGTTCCATTTCTGACTCGGGGAATCCTGATACTGCCTATTGGGATTCCCCGAAAGAGTCTGAAATTGAGCAAACTATAGTCTCTTCTGTTTTTCTTCGAAATTTCTATTCGTCGCCATTATCATACAAACCATTAACTAGTAGCAGATTTTTTTCTGTCCAGGAAGTTAATCTTTATCGATGACGGATAAGGACATTTTTTTAAAGACGGCGTTAAAATAGATAAATTCCAATTGGACGAAATAAGTTTCCAAGCTGCGTATAAAACCCGAGACTATAACCGGACGGAATTTGGTAGATTGGAAAGATATCAGAATATAAGGTGAAGAGAATTACCGGTTTATACCGCATTAACGGATACTGGTATTCTTCTTTCGCTTTAAAAATAGCACGCTTCCCACCATTACTTTTAACAAATCAGATTTTTAAACAAGATAAAAATTTCATTAATTTTTTATTCCGTTTCCCATTTTAAAAGAAAAAAAGGAACTAAAATAATAATAAAAATCCCATCTCGTCCCTCAGATAAGGTTTGTAATGGCTAACCCGAGATTACGCCTATTTTCTATATATAAATATACAATTTTTTTAACCAAAGACAAAATTTCTACGCCATTTGCTTCGATAAATGGATATTTCAATTTACATAAAAGAAAAGGCAAAGAAAAATAATGTACTAATCTAAAAATCTGGATACAATATTTCTTTCCCAAATTATCATGAGAAGAAAGGAGGACGATCGAATTATAGCAGTAAACATTACAGATTTGGAACGTTGTACTTCAGTTCATCTTCCGACCATAAATGATGCCGAGCAGAGTAATTTGGAATGGCCAATAGCAGATGCCGATTCTATTCTTTTCTTTTCTTTGCGGACCTACTAAATCTGCCAGATGTCTCCATCACAGCCTATCATCTCTTACGAGAAGGACTTCAACTCTCTACGTGATCTTTGGGTCTTAACTCTGGCTCCAATTCACCATCGTGTGATTCTAAACTTGGGGATGCTCAATCTATGCTCCCCTCTGCCAAGTAAATTGACATTCGACAAGCTGCGGCCACTGGTCGACATCTTGCTGGCTATAAATCTTAAGGAGCGTTTTATTACTCCTACCCAGTACTTTATGGTTCCCGGTGGAAAGCGGTAGATATTATACTGTCGCTATTAACACGTCTGTGGTCTGGCAAATAACACAATCGCCACTACCCAATCGTCCGCCAACAAAATTATTTATTCTCGATAATGAAAAGATTTATCTTCTTCTACTCTCTCTTTTCGGAAAAACAATCTCTTCCTTTAATAATAATAATAAACCTCAGCTAACTCTACAGCGCTCAGAATCTTTGTAAACCGTGAACGTAAATGGGATTTGAAGTCGATTATCCTCATTAATGAGGAGGTGGGATTTTGCAAATCGATTTGGATAATTGCTAACACAAACAATGCACATGCCGTTTTAGCTAATTAGATTTGCAATTATCGCGTGTAACACGAAACTGGTACTTTTTGACTCTCGCTCATATTTTTTTTTAAAGTTAAGCATTATTACAAAAATGTTCATCGCACAAACAAATTGCGAAATTTATTTGGATTATGGTGAATGCTTAGAAGAATTCAGCTTTGCGCTAGAAAGAAACATTATAAACAGTAGAATGATTCATCACGTTATCAATTTTATTGGAATATTATCATTCTACATGTTTCTTAAATTACAGATTTTTTAATCACTGCTATTCTCGGTGTTATGTTAGTGCTGGGAACGAATCAAACAATCACTTTTTTAGAGATATTAATTTATTTTTCACAAAATTATTAAAAGATTAACTTATATTACACTTAAAAATTTATAATAAAAAATTATTTCTATAAAATTTCATAATTTGTAATATGCATTTCGGCCATGGTTCTGGCCCTCTTCAGTTACACTTATACATGAATTTTCAAAAAAACCATCTTAAACAATTTTTCATTAATAAACTTTAAATAATTCTTCATTAATAAAGGTTGGAATTGCCATTTCTTTACATTAAAAAATAAAGATAGTTTTTATTTATTACAGTAATCTAAAATTATTACATTTATACATAAGATCAAATATATATCTTTATTCATTATTTGTATTTATTTTTTATACTATAACAAAATAATTTCCTTATAAAATTCACTACTATTCCCGGATTGATCCGAAGAGATGTTAAAATTTTACATTTATATTAACAGACACAGTACAGTTCAGTTTTGGAGCAACAACACGTGGATTTTGCACCAAGACAACGCCCCGGCGCACAATGCACTCTCTGTTAAATAGTTCTTGGCGGACAAACGCATTACTGTGCTCGAGCATCCAACGTACTCGCCAGATCTTGCACCATGTGACTTCTACCTGTTTCTAAAAGTGAAAAGTGCATTGAAGGGAACACATTTTCAGTCTGTAGAAGAGGTGAAGGCAAAAACAGCAGACTTACTGAAGAAGGTGACATCTAATGACCTACAGCACTGCTTTGAACAGTGGAAAACACATATGCAGCGATGTATTGTTAGGAAGGGGGAGTATGTTGAAAGGACTAAAAGATATTTGTATAATGTTTTCAATAAAGCTAATTTTTAAGACTAGTCCGGTTATTTAATTGTCACACCTCGTATATATGTATATATATATATATAATACAATTTTACAAATAATAGTACACTTTTAATCAGGGTGAATGGGAATTATCTGGTAAAAAGAAGAAAAACCGTCAGACATCAACAGTAAAAACAGCTGAAACCAATGGCACTGATGTTAGTCCAAGTAATAAAGAGAATAGAGTCCAAGGAGAACGAAATCGCAATCGTGACAATAAACTTCGCGAAGGATCTAGAAACAGGGGTGGTCCTCCTAGGTTGAACAGAGGTGGAAGTGGTAGAAAATGTATGTATTATTGATATTTTGCAGTTGTCATTCAGAAATCTTTTTTTTTTTATTTTGAACAAATTTTTAAAATGCTTATTTTTGAAGGGCGAAATAAAGAAATTGAAAAAAATGAACGTAATTTAGAAGATAGACCAAATTCAGAAGGAAGACATAGAGGAGGACGTAAGTTTTTAAACTATATAATTAATATCAATTAAATATTAAGAATATTTAAATGCTTTTAATTTGTTTATAGGTAGAGGGAGAGGAAGGGGAAATAGAAGTAGAACATTTCAAAATCGAGTAAATGATAGTTTTCCTCAATCCATAGACACTTGGACTAATAGTACAGCAGAACAAGCAGATGTTAATAATACACCAATGACAGTTGGTAATTATTTTTTGCTTAGAATTTTTATTTTCTAATTTCCTAAATTTATTTTAAAATAAACAGTTCTATATTTTTAAAAGATTGTCAAATAGAATCACTTAAAGGGAAAATTCTATAAAATTACTTTTCAATAATAAATGATTATGTATCAAGTTTTTAAAGATTAGATATCAATTAAGATTAAAAAAAAAATGATAAATTAAAACTTTCATTTGTTCTGAAACCAAACTTCCATTTATTTTAATAAATTATTTTAATCATTTATTATGTATAATTCATAATCTTTGCATTATAGATGTATTCCATTTAGTGTACACTCTCTTAATATATTTTCATTATAACATAAAATCAATTTTACTACCCATTTCATGCTATAACATATGCTGTCTCCATTATATTCTGACGACATCAGAAATTTTTATAATTTCAAAACTGACAATGCAGTGTGTCCTAAAATGGCTGATCCTATGCAGTTCAGTATATGGCAGGCAGTAATTTTACTTTTATATTTCATTGTAATAAATCATTTTTTAAGATATAAAACAAAATATAAATAATTACCATATTTTCTTGATTCTAACATAAATTTTTTTCACTTTTTATAACTTGTTTTATATCAGGATGCATCTTATGATTGATACCAAAAGAAACTTTTTATCATTAAATTTGAAGAAACAAACCATTAGTTAATAGATTTCAAATGTGATTTTTCCAACAGCAATCATTATTCAAAGCATTATAAGCTATTCAAATAACAAGACAAAAAAATAAAAGCAAAATCAAAATAAAATGTACAAAAGAATTTTATCATAGTTAATGAAATAGGAAATGCTTCCAGCATACAAATATCATCAGATGTGCAAATCTTGTTTCATATAAGTGCATAATGATCATCAACAGTGCTCAAAATAATTTCAAAAATCTAGTAGCCAAAAAAAGTTTGATCGCCAACACCCTCTCCTCCCTCCCAAAAAGGAAAAAACACTTGCATAAATTCACCAGCAAATACGTTTTTCACAATAGGATTGGGGAAGTACCACGTGGTATGCGAGTTGTGCTTTTCACGACGACCACGTCGAAGGTATCACGTCATATTTACATTCAAACATTAATTTCAGGCAGCGAAATAAATACATGTCATTTCAATAAACAGTTACTAGACCATTCGCTAAAATAAGAAGTTCACAAAATTCTCCACAACTAACACCTGATCACAAATATCATGATCAGCACAAAACAACACGAACGGCAAACAATCTTTTTTTCTTCTTCCTCTATCTTTCCAAAAATTCTTGAAATCAATTGAAGCACAAATGTAGGAGATTAAAAATTAATTTATTTAGAAAACATTTTTGGCTATTCGATAACTTTCCGAAAATACCTGTGTTAACAAGTGAATCAACATGCACCTTGCAAATCTCGCTGGGGTACTGACAGTATTAAAAATCCCAGGGGAATTTCAAATCCCCCTCTATCGTATCCCCTAATTAAATGCTCCTGAGTTCATTGGGGAAATCCCATGAAGGGCAAAAACCTCGTTCTCAAGTTATGGGGTTCCAAATTCGGTGCTCGAAATCACGTTTCTTTACAATTATCTGCAAAACTTTTATAGATAATCAGATATTATGATTTTCTGCAAAACTTTTATAGATAATCGGATATTTAAAACGAGATGTATCTTATCATTCTGAATCGAATGCAATCAATTTAAATAAGCTACAACTTACCTTTACGAAGTTACATAATTTTTTTTGCTTACGATGATATATCCATTCCGAAAACGTTTTTGTCTCATTAAATGTGTTATTCTTCACTGCTTATTGTGCTTTTTTCTGACTTTAATACTAAAGGTTAAGCAGTTTTAGTGATTTCTTTTATGATTTAAATTTTTTATTGTTTTGTATGTAAAACATCCTATTAATTATATTATGAATTCTCAAATATTTAAATTTTTTATTGTTTGTATGTAAAAAATCCTTAATTATATTACATTCGATTCATTTTTCATCACTGAATAATAAATCAAATATAGAACTTTGAAGATCATCTTTGTTGGTCAGTCAAAATCAAATATAGAACTTTGAAGATCATCTTTGTCAGTCAGTCGAAAGAAATCAAATATAGAACTTTGAAGATCATCTTTGTCGGTCAGTCAAAAGGGTTAAATACGAACAGTTTATATCCTTCGTTAAACTTCAAGTAAAATGTATATAGAATGCCAAATCGTTAAAAGCATTTTCTAAGTGGATTTTACTTTTTCTAATAAGATATTTTGGATTTAAACTATTCAGCTTTATTTTAATCAAATAACAGAATGCAGTACTCCACAAGTAAAAGCAGTTTTCTTTCAAACAAATCTCAAGTCCACACAACACGTGTTCATTTTCACACTTCATTGGTTCACAGGCTTTTCGTCATGAATTGTCTTAATTAATGTATTGTCTAGTTAACATCTAGGACCTTTTCTTTATCTGCATAGAATAGCTCAAAGTTTTCCGATGGTTAAATAACTTATTTAACTTGTGAAAATTCTTAGTTTCTTTTATAATTAATTATTACATACACTTACAATATGAAGTTTTAACAATTCATGATGTAAAGCCTATAAACCAATGAAATGTGAAAAATAAACATGTGTTGTGTGGACTTGAGATTTGTTTGAAAGAAAACTGCTTTTACTTGTGGAGTACTGTACTGCATTCTGTTATTTGATTAAAATAAGCTGAAATAGTTTAAATCCAAAATATGTTGGACAATATCTTATTAGGAAAAATAAAATCCACTTGGATAATGCTTTTAACAATTTGGCATTTATATAAATTTTACTTGAAGTTTAATGATGAATATATACTGTTCGTAGTTAACCCTTTCGACTGACCGACAAAGATGATCTTTAAAGTTCTATATTTGATTTATTATTATTCAGTGTGGAAAAATGAACGAATGCAATATAGTTAATAGGATATTTTACATACAAAATAATAAAAAATTTAAATATTTGAGAATTTTACCAAGCTTCGGATCGGATATATCGTCGTAAGTGAAAAAAATTACGTATCTTCGTAAAGGTCGAAGCTTATTTAAATTGATTGCATTTGATTCAGAATGATAAGATACATCTAAAATCGTTTAAAATATCCAATTATCTATAAAAGTTTTGCAGAAAATCATAAAGAAACGTGGTAAAATATCCGATTATCTATAAAAGTTTTGCAGAAAATTGTAAAGAAATGTGAAAATATCCGATTATCTATAAAAGTTTTGCAGAAAATCGTAAGGAAATGGGATTTCGAGCCCCATAACTTGAGTACCCGATTATCTATAAAAGTTTTGCAGAAAATCGTAAGGAAACATGATTTCAAGCCGCATAACTTGAGAACGGAGCTTTTGTCTTTCATGGGATCTTCACTAATGAACTCAGAGCCTTTAATTAGGGGGTAAGATAAAGGGGTGTCGAAATTCCGCTGGGATTTTTAATACTGTCGTATTGAACTGGTTGAGCTATATGATTGGTCAATCACCAAAACAGGCAACTTTTATTTTCACCAATGTTTCACCCATCAAATATTACCATTTACCTAAATCAAATGGTTTAGCCCTCTCAAAGTGGCTCCCTCTTTCGTGAACTAGAGGAACTACAGAAATTTTCTCGTCAGATCCAGACTATACAGAAAAATAAATTGTGGGAAATATTAATCAAGCATTTCCAATGTTATCTCATCACACTCGCCAGCCACAATTTCTTAGTCGCCAATGGCAAGCTGGCGACCGTTATTTTGAACCCTGATCATCAATATATACTTATCAGAACTATCAAAGATTGCATAAATTTGATTAGAAAAATCAGAAATTGCCTTGTCTACATCATACAGCAATTGACTCCCAACCCTGCTCTCCATTAACATATTTGTTTTTTTCTTTTTTTAGATAGCAGTATGCAATATTTTACAAAAAGAAAACATGAAATATTATTTTGCATTATATGAACATAAAATATGAAATAATGTATTATCCAAACATTATTTGAATATTTAATAAATATGGATATTTTATACTGCATGTTAATTATGAAATCATGTTTAACATTTAGCAGAATTTGATTGCATTAGTTTTTTAAACAGATAAAACTGTGTTTAATAAATAGCAATCATAATTTAAAATAGCATTTTACAATACTGTATGAATTCAAATGATACTGCAAAAAGTCCTGCATTATACCAAATGTTTAGCATGTTAAAGCCACATAGAAGGTGGTGATGGACTTCTATTACAGAATTTCAACTTTTATTTCAGAAGTTAAAATATGAACTTGTTCCTATTTAAAAAATTTTTTTATTTTAGAATTTTTTTGTTACTGTTTTAAATAAAATAAACAGATTCAAAAATTCATTTTTCATTACTGCTAATTGATAACAAAGTAATTTTTTTTTCTTAAACAGAAAAGTTGAGGGTATATTAAACACTATATATTTCCATACTGGGGCCAGAATTTGTGACGTGCGCATATATCATTTCTGACTAGAACTAAACAATGATTTCTTTAAGTATTATTTATTAATTTATCTTCTAATATTCAGTTTTTAATTGTATAATTAAACATTAAACAATTTCTATTAGAAATTTTATGAAATCTTTAATAAATTTATTGTTATAATTAAGAGAGAGATAGCTGCTCACAGTAATATTAAATCATTATTCAAAATTTAATAAAGAACTTTAAATAAAAATCTGGAGTCAGACAAATAATATATTAAATTTATATAAAAATAAGGAAGTTATATTTATTTAAAAAAGCTTTTATCTAATCACAAATTTAATAGTTTGTTTACACGCATCAAAACGCGACGTGAATCAAGTGACGGCCAAGCCGCAAAACTGCGAACTAATTTTAGAAATTATTAATTGTGGTAATCTACATAATGGGAATCAAAACAGATTTCTTGGTCGGACTGTTAGTCCAATTATTTTTTTTTAATGGTTGATTTTAATGCTTTACAACATGTAATGCATTGGGAAGGACTTAGCAATTTAGGAAAATTCTAACTTTTTCAAATTTTTTGAAGAAAAATTTTTCCATCTGACTCCTGAGTGTAGTTATGTTCAGACTCACAGTCCGATGAAACCAATACTGAGTTAAGTGAGATGTTATGATTTTAATTTTTTGCATATTTATCAGGCATTATTATTTAGTTAGCTAGCTTGTTAATATTATTATTTTTTAAACTCTTGGCACACAGCAGGTTAATTATCAATCCAAAGAACCAAAACAACAATAAATTTATTAATTTGAAATAATAAATAACCTTAAATAATAACTTATTCTACTCTTTCCACACACTAATACAATCAGTTGTCAATATCACAAAAGAAAATTGAAAGTCATTAATTTAACTGTTTTCCAGATTACACCCCTTATTTTATCTATCAGGCAACAACTTTTTACAATAAGTATTTTTATAAGTTCATGCTCAGTTTATTTACATTAGATCATGCAATAATTTTGATTTCTAATTTACATATTCATGATATCCTCTTTACAATTTAACACTAATTATTTACTGATTATAAATCATTGATAAGAGATCATTTTTCAATTCTCAAATTAGATTTGTTGTATTAATTTAGAATAGATAATATCGAATGACAAGCAAGTTCATTAAGAAGATGGCAATTCTGTTCTGTATTTCGTAATTTCAAATTTGCTGAGGCAAAGGACATGACATGTAAAAATTAACTCTTAAACTAAACATAATATTCCAAATAATAATTAGTAATAACAATAATAAAAATAAGAAAGAAAAAAACATAAATTAGGATAAATAAATTAACATAATAAATTTAAAATTTAATTCTAAGACAAATAATATGGAACATAATCATAAATAGAGGGTCAATTTTCCATAGACATAATATTAAAAACAGGTGTTCTGTTCTCAACAGCAAAATTTGACCATAATAAAATTAAGTAAAAGCCAACAAAATCAATAGTATATTATTAAACAATGATTTATTTATCTATCTAAATAAAAAATAATATAGCTTTTAAAATCAAGTGAATTATAATGATGATAAATTATTTATGCTATTTGGATCTTAAGGAATTTTTATCCTTTGCTATCATCATTGACAAATGATTAGATGAGCATTTATGCAATGAATAATGCCTTATGCTATGTTTCCACGGGACAGTTAATCACAGTTAACTTAACTGGCATTAAAGTTGATCACAATTATCTTTCTCTGTGATAAAAGTGGTGTTTACACGTACTGACAATTAAATAGGTTATGATGAATTGCCACTAATTCTGTTTCTGGTATCTTAACTGGCATTAAAGTTGATCACAATTATCTTTCTCTGTGATAAAAGTGGTGTTTACACATACTGACAATTAAATAGGTTTTGATGAATTGCCACTAATTCTGTTTCTGGTAGGATCTTTCGTTAATAATGAATGATTCGAATGTTTTCATGGAGACTGATTCAATATGTCATTATTATTAAGAAACGAAACTGTACGTTTGATTGAATATTTACTATTAAATGCACTAAACGATCATTTACAGGAGGAAATATTGAAATATTTGTCTCTTATTTTAATTCTTTTAAGGAGTGCTTTATTTATCTTTTTGTAGATGGTAGAATTACATTTTTGTGATCGAAGATCATTTAAGTATTCTTTCCAAAGCCATATAATTTTGTTATCAGACCAATTATTATTATGTCTTTTACAATTAGTCAACATAGCAGAATGATCCACCATTTTAAACTTGTTTTCTTCCTGATATAGCGGACTGCGGAGAGAGCTTGTGACACCAATAACCAAGTAGAAAGGCAATTAAACAAGTTCTGGAAACTTGGTTAAATTAATCATGTTGTTTGCAGTTTAATCATGATCAGTAAATCAGGTTCACATTTACACATATAAACTTAATCTCAATCAAACATTTAATCACAATCAACTGTTGTGTGGAAACGTAACATTAGAAACAACTCTGGAATAAAAGTCATTTAGATAATTTGCCAGTGAAATTATAACTGTAGACTACTTCCACTTCTTGTTCAACCATTTTGATTTTTCTGATTTTATAACAGATGATGCTATAAAATCAGAAAAATCACTTGTAGCAGAAAGATTACTTTCTGCTGCATAGTGAGTTGTACTATATTGTATAATTATATATATGGTTTTAACCTGTTGACATCTGCAATTGTTTACAAATTAAACCTAATTAATTAGCAAAAAATTAAAATTGTGAAATCTTGCTTAATTTTCATCAAAGTTTTTGAAATTTTTACAATTTATTTGCGTTTTTATATTATCATTCTAATGATGTAAAATTTTTTTTGAATTTTACTTCTTTTGCAACTCTTTGTTCATTATATGAGATCATAGAAAAAAATGCTTTTTATATATGAAATCTTAGCCATCCAACAAAATGTTTGGAAATTTTTAATAGCGGCAAGTCTTTTGAATAAAATAAGGTATAAATGAAGAAAATCTGATTATATTTTAGAAAATTATCAATAAAAAACCAAGTATTATGCAAATTTTCATTAATTAATTAATTAGTCAAAAAGTGGCAAAAATTTATTAAAATATTGCCATTTTTTTAATAAAATATATATTTATTGATATGCTTTTTCTTCATTTCAATAAGTTTTATTTTAATATTTTATAAATTTTCAAATTTATAACCCAAAACACGACATAAATGAAAATCATCCAGTTTTGTACATAAACAGCTATAACATTTTCTACCCTATTCTAATTGGTCTTAAGATGCTTTGTTGACACATTACATTCAATACCACATGCAGCACAGTAAAATATGCTTGACTGCAATTTCCCATGAAACAACTGGCCACCATAAAATAATAAAAGTGACATATCCCTTTTTATAGCTTGGGATTATTTACATTAGGATTTTTTCATATTTTACTAAATTATCTGTAAAAGTAAAGTAATAAATGAACAAATAAGTAAAAATATTCTATATTTTAACAGAATGAAACTTTTTTGTATTATTGGCAAAATTTTTCAATTTTATTGAATTTACAGATCATCATACTAAAATTCCATGTTTTACTTAAAATTTCAAAATTAATTTGTCTCATCCCAAAACCAAAATAAGATTACTAAAATATAATAGAATAGAAAGCAGAATCAATAAGATTCAATGATAAATAATATAAATTCTACAAATACAATCCATTCACATTTTCTACTTTAGAACAGAATTTAAAAATAAATTTTGGCAATTGGAAAATTTAGGATTCATCATCAGAGGTATGTATTTTCAATTAATAAATAGAAGAAAAATACACTCTGTGATAGCTGCACTGCATAACTCAGGATTGAAATTTTTTTATTTATTTATTTTTTATCATTTTTTGTTCCACTTCCATGATGATGTATTTGTCATAAGACCTGAACAGGTTAAATGCTTTTTTATGAATGTTTAACATTTATTTATTGCATGTAATGTTTATATTTTTGATTCTTTTTAGTTTTTTGTATTTTGTGAAAAGAAATACAAAGAATTCATAAACTGGGAACTTCCTATAATTTTAAAATTTTTGTGAATATGGAAATAATCAAATACAGTAGATATGCAGTTTTAAAAATTAATAAATAGACTTGAATTGCTTGATTCTATTATTGTTGCAAATGCAGAGTGTATGTTTCCAGCATATTGTCAACTGATAGTTTTCATCATTATTTTGTAATGAATTCCTAAAATACCCTTATTTGTAAAATAGAGGAAAAAATATCATCAGATTGTCACATGAACATAGTTATTCAATTGAATTTATTGATAATTTGTTTTATTATATTTAATGATTTATTTAATTTTATATTTACAGGTAATTGGTCTGACTTTCCATCTACTGAAGACTGGAGTGAAGAAGATTGGACAGAAAGTGTAAGTTTAATTTTGCATTTCAAAATTTTTTAAGAAAAATTAGCATTACTTAAATTATATGTTAGTTATATCATAGAATAGAGATTGAGTTAAAAATACATGCATACATCATTTAATACTAAAGGTGTATTCCTGTATTAACTAATTCAGCATTATACAATTTTGTTATAATATAGTCCCAATGAAAATTTTCTTGACAGCATCTCATTTATTACTTACAGCTAAAATTTATTGGGTTATCTTAAACAATAATTTAGATAATAAAGATAATTTAAAATAAGTACATTTTTGTATTACCAAATTAATAATAGTGAAAGTAAAATTAAATACAGTAATTTTTCTCTAAACTTAGTTTAATGTTTCTCTGATGACAATATCATAAGTCAATAAAACACATATTTTCAGTTGATGATAAAATACTAATCACTATTATTGTACCTGTTATCTTAGAATAATAGTGCATAATGAACATTTTTTACTTGATGATAGTGCTTATTTTGTTTATAAATACAATAAGTTAGTGTACTTGAATGCATAATGCAACCATGAAATTATTAAACTTGGTAATAGTAAGAGAGAATATTGAACATTAACTTTAAGCTTAAACTCATGGAATAATAACCAAATAGACCTTAATGCTGCCTAAAAACTCTTGATGATGATAAAAGTTTAATAATATCAAATAGTTTTGAATTGAGAAATAAATTAATAATTAAACTTAGAGTGGCATCATTTATGAATTATAATTTTTAATTATATGGAAAAAACTTGCCTCAGCCTTAGATCGAACTGAGGACCTTTGTGTTACTGTCCCAATGTCGTAACCTCTAGACCACTGAGGCCATCTGGCAAGTCAAATTGCCAGATGGCCTTGACTCCTGCGTTTCTCCTAAGATTTTATTGGCCTATGCTGCTATCACTCTTTCTAACTCATATGTTGGAGGTTTTCTTTTTTCTACTACTGGTCTGGCCTCCACCGTGGCCTATGCTGCTATCACTCTTTCTAACTCGTATGTTGGAGGTTTTCTTTTTTCTACTACTGGTCTGGCCTCCACCAGTGTCTTATGGACCTTAATAAAGGCAAAGAGCCTGGGGCATGTTGGTTTTTCTTGTTTTGCTATTTTCCATATTTGCGGAAACTGCGGATCTTTGACTAAATTACCCACTCTTCTCGCCAATTTTAAAAATGTTGTTACAATTGAATAGCGTACTTGAGGAGGGTGCGAGAGAGCACCGAAAATGTTTGTACTAAGACTTAATAATGTATTAAAGGCTTAGATAACCGAAACTGCGTAGAGTGCTGTGTGATTTATGTATAATTATAGAAGGTATCGCAGTTGGTAAAAAGGTAATTTATAATTTATTAAAGATAATCAAATGAGAAAGATAATTGTTTATTAATTAAAAGTAGATAAAAAAGAATAAATTTTTTCAACTTCTATAATGAAGTTGGAATCAGCAGAGTAAGAAATGCTTTATTTTGAATTTGACAAAACTTTTTATTTGAATGTCTCAAAAGCATCTAACCAAAAAGAAAATACTTTAATAGAATATGAAGAATAAAATTAGAAGAGAATTGATGGTAATGATTTATGAAGAGAATTGATGATAAAATATATTACAGCAATCAAAATATGTTTATAAGAAAATATATAGTTTCAGAAAAAACTAAATAATGATAACACATTATCACATTAATTTAATTATTGGTCAATTTCTTTTTTCAATATGGCTATTAGAAAAAATGTTTAATAATCCATATAAAAATTAGATATTCATAATGATTATATGCAACAAGCAATATTTTGTTTACATATTTATAAAGTATAGCAGTCATACACTGTGCGTTTTCCTGCAAATTTCATGTTAAAATTCTAGATATATATATTCAATAAGATGTCAAAAAATTCTGAAATGAAACTTTATGTTGTTTGAAAACAAAAAAAAAAAAATATAAACTGTTAAAAATTTTCTGTTTTCAAAATGTATGCAAAAACGAAACATGTAAAACAGAAATCACCATAGAAACCACATTTATGTATGAGAATTAAACTAAAAAAATTAAATTTAAAATGAAAGTCAAAATATAAAAAGCTCATTAAAATTTATAACAACAAATCCCAATTAAAAAGTATTAGTTGTAGTAAATACAGACAATCCCTGATATGTATAATTTCCAATTGTATAATTTTAATCTTTAAATTAAAATTATGCAATTAAATTAAAATTTTCTTGTTTTTTTTTTTGTTTAAAAACATGGAATTAGATTCTGAACTTTTTGATTTTCCATATATTCCAATATTTATAATCATATATATACTATTTTATACAGTTGTGAATAGAAATAAATATTTTCAAATGTTTTTGTAGCCAGATTCTGAAGAAGGAAATGAAATGGTATTTTGTGATGCATGTAATATATGTGTTCATCAAGCATGTTATGGAATTACAAAAATTCCTGAAGGTAGTTGGGTATGTCGCACATGTGCCTTAGGAATTCGACCTTCCTGTATATTATGTCCAAATAGAGGAGGTGCAATGAAAAGTACAAGGTAGATATTTTTGTATTTTTAATATTTGTTAGAGAACAAAAAATATAATTTTATTTGTTAGATCTATAACACACAAATAATATTGAAGGATTATCAAGAATTTAAATTTGATTTTAATTATAATTATATAATTATTTACAATAAAAGAGTAAACAAAATATGAAGTTTACACTATCTGGTTTACAAAATTATATCACCAAGAATTGATTAAAGTATTTTGAACAACAATTTTTACATATTCCTTAAAAGCAATATATAATTAAAATTAAAATTGATATTAAAATTTGAATTCTCAGCATTGAATTTTTAATTATTATTATATAAATGAAAATGATATAAATAGAAAGTACTATTAGCAGGAAATAGCTTTTATTTATGTAAAATGTTTTCGATCTTTTTTATAGATCCTCATCAGTACAAGAATAATTGAATAGATGCTATAGAATGTGTTAATTTGAAGATAATTTAAAATACAAAAAATTAGTTATGTATAAACAGGTTTTTTTTTTAACAAATTTTAGTATTAAAAACAATCAACATATCCTTAATGATCACAAAAACTAAAATAAGATGGCAGTATAGTAAAATTATAAAATCTAGGTTATGTCTATATAGAAAATTAAATAAAGATTTAATTAAAAGATCATTAAAATCATAAAAAAGAATTTTTTGTTGTAAAAGAGTATATAACATAAGGTAGTAAAGAATAAAAACAGATATTCTAGCACATCATCACCATGAGATGATGTGCTAGAATATCTCATGCTGGTGTGATAGACATAATATCTAAGACAGAAATGTGATCCAAATTAACTTTAATTGAGTAATGCTAAGCATTAATAAACCCAAAAAACACATGTATATAAATTAAATGATGAAATCAGAAAATCAGATGAAAAATGCTTTTATCTCTATTATAGCTTTATTCACTATGATTGGTTTATTTTTATTTTAGTCAGAGAATCTTTATGTAAATACTGATCTAAATATATCAGATCTGTTTAAGTCAGGGACTGCTTGTAGTAGTAATAATAGTAATTAATTATTACAAAAAAATAATTCTTCTTTTTCAAAGTATGCGAACTAAAGAATTATATTCTGTTGCAAGTATTAATATTGCATAAGGTTATTAGAGTTTTCTCCAATTTTAAATTGCTCTAATTTCAGTGTGTTGTTTAGTTGTTACTGAATTTTTCCCACTTTTCATAAATTTTATTTAAATTACTTATTATATTTTATAGAAGTGGACAGAAATGGACACATGTTAGTTGTGCTCTTTGGATTCCAGAAGTTGCAATAGAAAATGTAGACAAAATGGAACCAATAACCAAAATAGCTGAAATACCTGTAAGTAGTAAATGCTTTAAATTTCTTGATTATTTTATTTTTAGTGATTTGTTAAGATATTTATTTTGATATTTTACTTTAATGAAACCAAAATTTCAAAATGTATATATTGAATCTAATATTTTGAAAATATTGATTGATGATTTTATAAGTTAGAAAAATACTTCTCAGTATATAAATTCAGTTTTATATAAAACTAGCTGTAATACCCAACGTTTTATACCGTTAAATTCGACCTTAAAGTACTTTAAGCGGTCTAGTCTGTAACAGGTATTACTCTTCGAGAGAACCACATGAAAACGGAAGAAAAATAATTAGACCACTTCTTGGCTATTAATTCGAATTTTTCAGTTGGCAACACTATTTTTAATGCTTTGAAATATGGTGCAACTATGGGTTCGAGGTATTTTTAGGAACTTATTTTTTCGAGAAAGAATTTTTTAATTTAAAAAATGTCAAGACGTAAATGTAAATTTAATATAGATGGTGTTAAAGATTTCTCATATTTTAAAGAAATTCATTGAAGCCTCCATAAATGATGTGGATTTTCAGAGTTTGATGATGCATCAGAAGTGGCAAAATATTTTGAAAGTTCTAAAAATGTCGCCTGTCATTCAGAATTACTGAAAATTGCAGAATTTTTCTTTTTCTGTTTCACCACACAATGAAAATTTGGAGGGAATTTTTTCATCGCTATAGGCCCAGTGGACAAAGGAAATCAACAAGTTGAATATTGATTCTGTCGAAAGAATTTTATTTGGAAAGTATAATTTGAAAGAAATATGGTGAGCAGATTTTCAGAAATATTTGATTAGTAAAAAATCACTTTTGAAACAGATTAAATCTACAGAAGTATAAATGGTTACAAATTAGTACAAGTTAAAAAATATATCTAGAAAAATGTTATGTTAATAACTGTTTTATCCAAAAATAAATATTTTTGGTAGTTTTTGTAATTCAAAATTAAATAAAATATTGATATCTAGCAAAAACATAAAAGTACAGGCTGTCCTCTTTTCTGTTTAAGAGATGGTAAAGTCCTTTTTTTCTGTTTAAGATATGATAACCTAAATAAACCGCATGTCTTCATCAAATGTCAATCCGGAACATTGAAAAATCAATTGCTATTCTTCAAATTCTTTAACAATCGTCTGAATGGTCTACCGGATTGGCTGCAGTGGAAGCGTACTGCGCAATTTCCCTTGAATCTGTTTTTTTGTTAAATAAATGACGTCACTTTCCATTCTGGGAGAATACTAAATGGCGTGGCGAAACAATCCTTTCTACACATCTCGGAGGAAAAAGCGGTGGCTATACCCTCCATATTAACAGAAAGAAGAAGAAGAAGAAGAAATCCCTTCCACAGGCTGCCATCCTGGCGAAGGGGTCAACGGGATTGTGAAGACGGGGATCGACGGGCCAAGCCCGAACCCCATATAAACGTTTTCAAGGTATGGGACTCGAGACTCGAACCGGGTCTTCCAGAATGAAAAGCCGAAGCGTTTCCACGCCTTGTTTCCCGAATCCTCCAAGGTTCCAATGGAAAGCCAAAGCGTTTCCGTGTGAACCTTGGAGAATCCGAGTTCAATTATATCTCCAGATTTTTTCAGGGACAGCCCGTTAAACCCAACCCTCTACCTAATGGCTGACCCTACCAATGGTGGGAACCAGAAATGCTCCATCGCTTTTTTTTGTTAACAGATGACGCCACTTTCCATTCAGGGAGAATACAAAGTGACGGGGCGAAACAAGCCCTTCCACAGGCTGCCCATCCCTGCGGAGGGGTTAGCCGGATTGTGAAGGACGGGGATCGACGGGCCTGGCCCGGACCCCATGAAAAATATATTCAAGGGGTGGGATTCGAGATCGAACCCGGGTCCTCCAGAGTGGAAAGCCGAAGCGTTTCCACGCGGCCTATCCGGCGCCCGGACCCCATGATTTGATTTTCAAGGGGTGGGACCCGAGACTGTACCCCGGGTCCTCCAGAATGGAAAGCCGAAGCGTTTCCACGCGGCCAATCCCAGTGATTGGACCCCATGATAAATATTTTCAAGGGGGACCCGTGACTCAAACACGCCCCATGATAAATATTTTCAAGGGGTGGGACCCGGGATTCGAACCCGAATCCTCCAGAGTGGAAAGCCGAAGCGTTTCCACGCGGCCAATCCGGCCGCCTGTTCCTTCGCTTAATACCTATAAGACGAAACACGGCGTAAAACTGCACAAACACAAAATAACTTAGTCGGGCAATTGGCAGCGTGGAAACGCTTCGGCTTTCCACTCTGGAGGACCCAGGTTCGAGTCTCGGGTCCCACCTCTTGAAAATATTTATCATGGAGTCCGGGCCGGCCCGTCAATCCCGTCCTTCACAATCCGGCTGATCCCTCCGTAGGGGTGGGCAGCCTTGTTTCGCCCCGCCATTTAGTACTCTGAGTGGAAAGTGGCATCATCTGTTGACCCTCAAAAAATAATAATAACCAACCGAATGGATATTCGGTGCTCGTAATTGAAACTAAGAAACTATAGATTAGGGGTGGGCAACCTCCGGCCGCGGGCCATATTATTTTATTATATCTAATACCAACGCTATGTATACTCTGTACTTCGCTATGTACTCTGTACCTTCTCTTTTTAAATAAATACTATTATCATCAATTGTTTTTGTTTTAGCCCGTGGCTCACCATAAATTTTTCTATACGGCCCCCTACAAAAACAAGTTGCCCACTCCTGCTATTGATGATGGTATATTTGAAATAATGTGATATTTTGTACTTTTGGGTGCCGTTTCGGTCAGTATAATTGCCCAAAAGTAAATAAATGCATTTATTTTCCGGTTATTATGAAAACTTTATTTTTCAATAATACATATTTTTGTGTGTTTGGGGGAAACATACAGCTACAATTGGAATTGATGAAGAAAATACGGCTGAGATTTTAGAACAAGGTATTGTGTGGCCACACGACTGAAACCACAAAATATATACTGCACGAAACCTAACAGAATAGTATCACAGTTTGTATTGTAAGGTTTTTCCGTAGGAAGCGCAACAAAAATATATTTGTATCCAAGGATGGAATCTGTTTGTGTTTATTTCGAGATTAAAGAATGGATCGCAACTAAAATCTGATTTCAAATTATTTTAAAATATAATTGATTTTATTTAGAAACATCCACTAGAACAGTTAGCGGAGTGCATCCAGTTTTTAAAACAAACTCTGAGCGGATAGGAAAGTCCAGTACTCCCGATTCCTGGCTTCATAGTTTTTAGCCTATGTGAAAGAATGGTCGTAACATTTGATCCGCTATCATATTTCCCAGTGGCTGGATCCATTCGACAGCTAACAAGGGTGTTAAGCGAATCGACCAACACAGTATCTACTGGAATGGCCGGACGAGTAGAAATGCATCAACTTTCGTCCCGAATACCGAGATCGAATCCAGTCGCGAACTTTGGAAATTTTCATCATCGTCCCCTGTCGTCCAGATGGAGCGCCCTGGCCACATACTAGTCAGCCACTGATTGGAAGTAGCGCTAAAATTCGATTATTAACGAATGTTAGAATAATTGTGTCTTTCCATCCGAAATTCCGTTATCAAATCGGGGAATCTTTACCCGGGCCGCCGATTCCCTCTATTTGGTCAATTATCGTCACCATTTTGATCAGCGGGTGATAGTAATGCATCTGTAGGAAAAGGCATAAGACCTACCTTATATGAAAACTTCTTTCTGACCAACTACATTGGGTTATTAAATATAGGCTATGTACAGTATTAATGTGCGGGTGGGGTTGTTCCGTCAATCAAAGACTGAGCCAAGAAACGAAATGGTAGCGGAACGGGATAGAAAAAATATATAATGAGGTGCGAAAAGGCGGCCCCGTTAACGCCTTTAATATATTAATAGAAGGGATTAACATCCGGGTTTATCCCCGTATTTTTGTTTGAGGTGCGAAACTATCTGACCGTAAATCTTATTGTTCTCATATATGTATTTGGCTCTTCGACGCTCTTCGGCAGCCACTACTGTCTTGATGCCAGGAGCGTGTACCAGGAAGGCGTTGTCCAGGATATGCAGGTCGTAGTCTAGAAGACATAACTCGTACATCTGAAAAGAATTAAAAATGGCATTTAATCCCATCGTATTCATTATTTTCGTCGATCGACCATTTTTTCCGAAGAAGAATAGTCAGAATCTAGAAAGGCTAGTGCCATCTAAAGTTATCGGATCCGGTCCTCTTATAGCGCTATTTTTAACATTTATTTTTATATCTCATTCAAATTCGATTACTATCACGCGTCTCAGTGGTCTTCCGCCACATTCATTTCGAATATAGTAGTTACTATAATCGCGATTATTAATCCCGGGCCGGATGGTCACAGTGTAAGGCTACGTTCACACCGAGCCTGCTTCGCTTAGCTCGCGCGTCTAGTGTATTCTCCAGCGAAGCGCTACGCGTAGCGATTAAGCGAGCGACGTTCGCATCGAGTGCTGTCTCGCGTAGAAGTATTCATAATAATATTATTATTATTAAATATTAAATTTCATATTATTTTATGAAACAGAAATACAATATTTTATCGCAACATTGAATCAGTTCGATGAGATTAATTTTAATATAATATTTTTTTTTCCAAAAAAATGAAGATGTTTTTCACATTCCTAATGTAATAAAATGCAAAATCATTCAATTTAATTGTAAGGAACACCTACTCCATTATGAAAAATCATCATAAGACGTTATTAATTTTTGCTTGAACTTATATATATATACACAACAGAATAATAATCTTCAGTTAGTAAAAATATGGTAATTTAACTAACTCTTCTCCAAAATTTTATTATTTTCTATGTAAATCAATAAAAAATTTCTAACATTTTATAATTCATAAGTTTCTGAACAAAAAAAATCTATAGTTTTGCTCAAGTCTGAAATAAACTAAATTGCGTTATTTTTTCACGAAGTGGCATCTTAGAAAATTATTATTTAAGTGTTGAACAAATATTCGTAACACATACATCTCGTGCATAATAATTTTATGGAAACCGAATAATGATATCTTAATGGATCCAGTCTAAAATAATCATCAAAATCTGACAGTTTTCAGATTGTATTATTGGTTTTAATTGACGTGAAAATTTTAGACAACAGCGTTCTATCGTGCCAGTTCTAGTCATAGAAGCGAACCTGTAATGTTGGGTGTCATCCATGAATGGTGTCAGCTAATAGGCGGATGATTATCCGTGCGTTAACACGTTTAATCATCCTCACGCGAGTTTCTGTTATAAATTTATGAACAAATTTATGACAGAAAATGCTTGACAGATGATTTGCCAGTATTCTGTTTCTCTCTCTTTTCTATGCTGATGATCGGTTTTCGCCTTGCAAGTGCACTTTTCGTGTACTAGGATTTGGCACGGTCGAATTCTGTTGTCTCAGTTCAACACCAAGAGGCCAAGGAAAACGTAAAAGAAAAAAAAAAAAGAGAAGAAATACCAATTTTTTATTAACTTAGAAAGAAAAATCTTCATTTAAGCTATGTCCAAAATTATTTATTTCAATGCTATCTGCTGAAAGCATATTAGTCATGGCTTTTAATATTATGATAATTAAAATAATTTATTGGAAAATATTCGAATTTCCTATTGTACTATTGTATCAATGAAGATGCTATAATTGATGTCTCGATCTTTTCTAAATTTTTTTATACAGCATAATATGAAATTCGTAAATTTAAAATGTTTTTTCTTGCTTTCTTCTCGTAAGTATATTGAATTGAATCATAAATTTGATTGTACACGAAAATTTATTACTGTAAAGATTACAGCATCGTTATTTACTCTTTTATTGTTCCTAAAGATTGGTAAAATTAGAATTTTATATAAAAAGAATATTAAATGGTATTAAATAATCCACTGATATTTACGATATGAATTAAGATTACATAATACTTTTAATTTAAATGCGTTAGCAGAGATGTGACGTCATAATGAAGTCATTCAGTGTTACGCAATCACGTCATGTGACGGAAACTTTTATAACATCCCACATTGTTATGTCGCCGATAACGGTTACAATATCTATATGACACCAGTGTCGCTAAGATGTCATTGCGAATTCGAACATCACTCTGATGGATTTAAATGAAGGCATTTTAGTTGCACCCCAAAATGCCCCACTCCTGGGGCATTTTGGGGTCACAAGAAGTTTCTAGGCTAAGTTTGGTTCGAGGGGTCAAACAATGCAGGAAACAACAGACAGATGTTGCGTTTTACATATATTGTAGATATATTTCGTATTTCCTATTTGTTTGTTTAACAATTGCCAGATTATGTTAATCACTTCATCATCCCACAATAAAATTTTCCATTGTTAATAGTTTAACAATCAAATCGCTCACTGAAACAGTTAATCCGAAATTTTAATTACATTATAAGGAATGCGACAAAGACAGTTTTGCTGCTACGAAAAGCAAGAAAGGCTATTCAAATAAGAAAATGACCAAGAGTGTGGAATATTTCGAAAATGAAAATGGATGAATATAGGCAAGAAAATATTGACAACGGAGTTCTGTTGTGCGAATTATAGGAATCGGTGGAAGGAAAGCTAAGGATTGTTCCATTGGAGGATAAGACGATTATATCGAGTGTTATCTCGGTATACATGTTAGAGTATCCTTGGTTCTCCTAGATTTCTCCAGTGTTTCTCTAAATATAGTCGACGCCATTTTCATTGACTCGCTAGGAATGTGTTGTTCGGACGGTATCACTTCCTAAAATGAATCTTTCATCAAACTAGAATTTGAAGAGTTGAAAGCTATTGTTCTGCTCGACTACCGAATAATAGCTGAAATCATTAGTTGTAAGAAGAGGAAGACATGATCTGCATAAGAGATTTTTTCGACTAGTCTTTAAAGATATTTTATGAATCTGATTACAAATTTTAGAATTAAGTTTGTTTTCATTTATAATTTTGTTAAATAGCTATTCTCTTGTAAACATATTTAAACATTTCTCCTCATCTTGCGTTAATTACACATACAAGATTTTAACTCATTCTATAAGATAGAAATTAGTCATATTAGCTCAACTAGAGATCAGGAAAATATTAATAGTTTTGCCTTCCATAGTATTTCATGCCAGGACTGTCACTTGTCACTAATCATAAAACAAATAGTGCTGTTATATATGCTTTTATCCCATTGATTCTTTATCCCACTCTACTTTATGCATAGGTGGTTGAATCTCACTTAAAGAAGATTGCAATAAAGTATATGTCGAGATGAATGTATTATATGTAGAAGATTGCAAATATGTGACAAGATTGTATATGAAACAAAAATTATAGTACATTACTTGGTGAAGATTTTATTTTATCGATAGCATCAGTTTAGTGTCTAACCCCTACACAATTGTAATTTTTTATCCAATTGTTATGAATTTATAGGGTTTCTGGATTAACAAAAAACTTCCCACAAAACGGGTGTAGTGGCTTACGATGAAATTTAGTAGTTATTCGGATTAGTTTCAATCGAAACTCATTCACAAAAACTCGTCTTTTCCAATGATTAGCGCACTGGAATGTATTTGAATTTAGAAAATAGATAAGAAAGAAAAATATACCAAAAATTACTCAGATTGAATACCAAATAAATTTATTAAAGAATCAATAACTTCTAATAACAGAACGCCTGTAAATCATTAGCGCACTGGAATGTATTTGAATTTAGAAAATAGATAAGAAAGAAAAATATACCAAAAAATTACTCAGATTGAATACCAAATAAATTTAATAAAGAATCAATAACTTCTAATAACAGAACGCCTGTAAATCGTTCTTACTGGCATTACTCCTTTACGTAGAGAAGAAGCCGAATAAACATTAAAACAAGTCGATTTGCATTTTCCACTCGACTAGGTAGAATAAATAGAAATGTCATGATTGATTTGTGATTATTGTTGCATCTTGTTCAAGAAAAGTATAAGCAGCATAGCATTTATTAAATTTAATCCATTTTTTAAAATTTTATTAAAAAAAAAATTATATTCCAAGCAAATTTACTTTCAATAATTAAATTATTTAGTCTTTCGCAGATTGAATTGCCGTCCTGAAGCTTGCAATTATTTCAAGAAAATAATTTTGAACTAATAAACTAAACAAAATGACACTTATATTAATAGAAAACTAATTTAAGATTTCTGTTTTTGAGTTTTAGATTTGGTTCTTATCTTCATTGCCTGTTTAAAAAAAACTTTATTTTCGTAAATTTGGTAAGGTTCAGCAATTTAATTTGGCATTATTCTTTCTGTTTTTACATATATTTTTTAATATAATGAAAAACTTTAGATAACATCTGTACTCTTAACAATTTTCTTTACATTGATTATAATTTATTTTAATATTTGCTTTTATATGCTTATCATCTCATCTACTGAATCTTGAAAATTACCACATTTTTAAATATCTTGATCACTTTATTACTGAATTTTTTTATAGAATTTAAATAAAATTTTTTAATTTTTTATTATCATAACGAATATTATTTTATTTCTGCTTAGGAACAAGAATTCTGTTTCAACCCGGAATGAAATATTTCTCCTTTCATATTGTTATTTCTGTTGTATTTTCAATGATGGTAGCTATGGAAAAATCTTATTATTCTAATGTGTGACATAACAAGCAGTGGCGGATTTTCGCACAGGCAGTGGAGGCCCAGAAACCCAGGAGGCCCCTTATTTTGTGATAGTAATACATATTTACTTTTTTGACACGATTTTTAACAAGATTTATATACTAAAACAATGTTTCTGAATCCAAGAATATCTATATAATTAATTCTATAGTTTTATAACGGACTATGAATACCCTGAATACAATTCGTACTTAGGTAAACAATGTAACAAAATTCGAAGAATCTTTTAATCAAAGAAAAACAACGTAATATCGATATATCACCTATCAGAGTAAAGTTTAGTGGGGGTGTTCAACATTTTCTCATTTGCTCTTGAGACATATAGGAATCAAGAGCTCCTCTGTTTTTTTTGTGAATTAGTGATTATTGATAAATATGCTGCATCTAAAAGTAGAAAAATACCGTTATAAATAAAAAATTTTTGTATAAATTAATGTTATTTGTAGTTTGTAGTGCTATTGTGATTAAGAAAAAGTTGGTTTTGTATATTTGCATGCTGATTTTTCTGCAGTTTCAGTCATTCAATTGTTCTTTAATCATTTATTAATGTTATGTCACGATGATGTCATCGGCGTGCTTATATGACGTCGTCATGATTGGCATTATCTATTTGTTACTTCACGATGAGGCCTTGGGATCTCATGACGACATCCCGAATTCGAACGAAATCACTTTGGCATATAATTCGTTTATTATAGCATTTGAAATCAATTGATTGATCACGATGACGTCACGTAGCCACAGTAAGGACGTCAGCGCCGTTATCCACTGTCACGTCATCGTCTCATCACAACGGAATGACTGACGTCATTCAAAATTCGTACATGACTCTGAAGAATTCAAATGATGGCATTTTGGCATGATGGCATTAATATGTTCCACTTCTGAGCGTTCTCAACCCAGAGTAGCTTATGCTACCTGCAGGGTCGAAGGAAGTCTCCATGAAAAGTTTGGTGCATTTTGGCATGATGGCATTAATATGTTCCACTTCTGAGCGTTCTCAACCCAGAGTAGCCTATGCTACCTGCAGAGTTGAAGGAAGTCTCCATGAAAAGTTTGATCCCCTCGAGACCAAACTTTTCATGGAAAGCCTTCCCTCGATCGTGTAGATAAAAGAGATTAAACGTTAGGGAAGTCTTTGCGGAACAGACAGACTTACCATAAAACGTTGCAACTATCTATCTTAAAAAAATTTAAAACATTATTCCAAGTCTTTATTAAAATACAATAAATGCATTGTATTACATATATAGGTTATCAACATGAATTTTGAAATAGAATTATTTATATTTAATAACTTCAATATAAATTTTACTATTAAAAGCCAAAATATTTTTAACCTAATAGAATATTTAAATAAAGATCTTATTTAGTCGACAGAATCGTTGATATTAAATCCGGCAATGATTTTTTAATTTTCGTGTCTGATAATATTCAGTTAATTAAAGAAAAAGTAAGACTTATAGACACTGTGAACTGATTGAAGTATTGTTATGCAGGATATTATTATATTTAATTAGGAAATTTAATACAGTCGATTCTCGTTATTCGCGATAGTTACGTTCTGTAAATTCTTCGCGAATAATGAACCATTGTGCCTATGGGAAATATAGAGTTTTAATAAACTAATTCAGTTTTCCATTTATATTTTTAAATTTTGAATAATTATTTTTGCTACATAATATTATTTCATTAATAAATAAATATCAATAAGAATATTATTTATATTCTCATAATTTAAACCTAAATTATTATTATGTTCATAATTTGAGTCTAAACTGAAATCATCAGTTTAGCACGATTCAAATTCAGTTATAATTTGATAATTTCAGTTTAATATTATTTTAAAGTGACAATCGGAAAAAAATCTGAATAAAAATATAGCGCATAATTTTTTTTATTCACTGCTTCTTGATAAGAAAATCTGGCAAGAAGAGTGGAAATTAGGCATGTATATATCACATACATAACGGTAAATTTACTTAATTTTGATTTTTTTATACCACTATGATAAAGTTTGAAGAATTTGAAATGTGGTTAAATATTAATTTAACTACATTTCAAATCCTTCAAATTTTTTAATATTTTTTTTATTTTAATTTGTTCTGTATTAGTATAATCGAATGTTTGACTACAGAAAAACAATCAAAAGTCTTAAGAATACGAAAAGATTGGATAACATGGCCACCAGTTCCTAAAGATGATGACTTCAAATGGACAAATGGAGAGATGCTTTAAAAGAAAACAAAGAATTGAATAAAAATATTTTTATACTAGAATCAAAAAGGCTCTGCTGGAGCAGAAAACAGAGAATATGAATTAAAAACACAATCATTGATAAAAGATAGTAGAACAAAGGAGTTTTAATATTAAAATCATTTATTTGTAGATTTACAAAAATTAAGTTTTAAAAACTTAAAAGTTATGCAAATGATTTAACAGTGAAGAATTTTATAAGTTTAGTTAAAATTAATTTTTCGGTTATGCAACGGTAAAAACTTGTCACTGTTTTAAAAGACGTTGTTAGAAAATAAGGTTTAATATAGGTGATGGTTAGGACCGGATGTAGGGGAAGGAGGAGTCCGATGGAGAGGTAGGAGTGGTGGAACTTTAGTTAAAATTAATTTTTCGGTTATGCAACGGTAAAAACTTGTCACTGTTTTAAAAGATGTTGTTAGAAAATAAGATTTAATATAGGTGATGGTTAGGACTGGATGTAGGGGAAGGAGGAGTCCGATGGAGAGGTAGGAGTGGTAGAATTTCGTCATCCGAAAGGAGATGAAGGAATCCCACTCCGCGGTCAGCGATGCAGCTTCGTCCTTTGGTAAAGGGGATGGAGCTGGCATTGGTGACGATTAGGACCGAGTGTAGGAGAATGAGGAGCCCGGTGGAGTGGTGGAACTTCGTCATCTGAAAGGAGATGAAAGAACCCCACTCCTCCGTCAGCGATGTCGCTTCATCCTTTGTTCATCATCGTGACGTGATGAACAAAGATGATTAGTGATAGCTCAACACTTGATTAGTGTAGAACAGAAAATTATTAAATTTTAGTGTTTTAGATAAATTGTATTGAAATTCAGTAAAGCATAATATTTGTAAGTTAAAATTTTGTATTGAAAAAATTCTATCATTTTCAAATGGCTTTATAATTTTGAACTTGATTTCGTATATGATATTAAGGAAATTAATATGTGAATAGATAAAAAAAAATCAATCTTTCAGATTATTTATTTTATATAAAAATATTTTTCTCGTAACGCAATACTTTTAAATACAGCCCTGAAATCAATCAATGATGTCTACAGTGGCCCTTTTAAGAGAATAAATTTAAGACCGCTGCACTTGAGAGATAAGTGCAAACATTCTTTCCATCAGAAGGAATAGTCAAGAATGAATCGTTTTTCTGCTAGAGAAGTTTTTAGTTAGTTTTCAAAAATCCGTTCAGTATAAAACGGTGTGACACACATACAATAAAAGTTATTAAAATTATCGTATCGACAGATATATGTATATATGTCTGTCGATATTTTTTCCATATCCTATACATATATTTAGGATATGGAAAAAATGCAGTATAGCATTTCTATATTGTATTTTTCCGTAAATGGAAAACATTGATTTAAAAATACGATAACAGAACTATTTTACAAATTTCATCCTAAATAAAATCTCTCATCTAATTTTAACATAATACTAATGCTACAATATTAGTATTACAAAATTAAAAGATATATCTAAATATTTTTTTGATTATTAAAAATATTTAATTTCTATAATAAATAAATTTTTTTCGCTAGGAGCCATTTATCTTTATTCTAGTTTCTTTTTGGTTAATTCTGAAAGAATGAATTGTTAATGGGATAATGCTAATAGTAATTGAAATACTATGAACAAATAAATGCAATGATGATAGCTGAATATAACTGATGACTGAACTGAACAGGATTCTCAAAAATTAATCAATTTCCATATATCTGTATTTAGTATTAGATATAGTACAAAGCTTAACAGTACAGATGTACGATGCTAGATGGGCATTTATTTGTGTTTGTTTATTTTAAAACTTCTGTATTTTGTTTATTTTTACTTTATGTATTATCAATTTTAAAAATGTAAAGCAAATTAAAATTATTATTAAAAATTTGTTATGTAATGTTATTTGTATATTAATATAAATGGCAATTTATGTAGTCTATTGTGTTTATTCGTTTGTTAGTGGAGATCAGTAAAGATTCGAAAGTTGCTTTTTTATAGTTTTACGGAAATTAATTAATTTTATGCATCTCAAATTGTATATTTAATATAAATGGCAATTTATGTAGTCTATTGTGTTTATTCGTTTGTTAGTGGAGATCAGCAAAGATTCGAAAGTTGCTTTTTTTTATAGTTTTACGGAAATTAATTAATTTTATGCATCTCAAATTTTATATAAATCTCAGTTATATTTTTTTTTAATAAATCCATCACAAAAATTTTTCCATTCAATTTTTTTTTTATATAAAATCGAATAAAAATGCAATATTTGTATTGATATTAGGTATGATCTAGCAGCTACTATAATGTGAAAAGGAATCATGCTAATATATACAAAAATACTCTATCTAGAATCGTAAGTTCTCTATTTTGAGAGTTCACGACAAGTATTGCACAATATTTTGTGTTCAGAATAAAAAACTGTTTTAAAGTTTTTATTGAACAATGTGAAATTATTATAAAAAAAAAAATAATTATTATTTGTTCGATTTTGTTACACACTTGTATGTATTTTTCTAAAAATAAAAGAATTGACTTTCTAAAACAAAAATTTATTTTAATAGGACCCCAAAAAGCTCTCACATCTAGGTCCTCCTTAAGGCAAAATCCGCCACTGATAATAAGATATTGAGGACCCCAAAAAGCTCTCACATCTCGGTTCTCCTTAAGGCAAAATCCGCCACTGATAATAAGGTATTTTTTTAAGTATCTAAATGTTTATTTTATCAAGTATTCATTCCCAAATTTTATAATGTTTAACAAAATATATCCTATTATTTCCGATTTAATCATGAAATTATTAGATAGGTTTGAATTTTTCTAAGATTCTGATTACAAAAATATGTTTGAATCTTAATTTTTTCGGAAGTGTTACGAGAAAAATGAATTTTTTTCCCTATGATAAACAATAAAATCCTTTAAAATAAAACATTGATACAGAAATAGTTCTATTATAATACATTATTTCTCTCTTAGCTTATGTAATATTATTTTATCAACGATATTTTAGCCAAAAATAAAAAATATTTATCGATTAAAGGTAATTATCTTCTTACGAAAAACATTCGAGCGAATGTCAACAAAGGCAGCCATTATAAATAAAACGTGCCAGCCAGCTGTTTTCACCGGCAAATGGACATCCGGGTAAACTTAGACCACACCTACTAATATCGACTTATCTTGTATTGGTTATTTGGTCAGTAGGCGTGTCAAAATGTTTTCTTAAAGACCAATTACGATAAAATAAGAGATGTTTATGATAATTTTTCATGAGGAAACTTATTGTGACATTTTCAACCATTAATATTATGTTTTCTTTCTTAAAGGAGTATCATTTACTATATTTCAGATTATTATTCATATCAGGAGATAGCATAGGGCTTACTATAAATGTTCACTAAAATATTATCTTAAATTAATTATTTTAAATAAAAACTAACAATATAATTCGATTTTCAATTCAGAAAAATTTTTATCATGGTTCCTAGATGAAAATTTCGTTTTATTTTCGAAATAGTTTGGAATAAATGAAAGGAATTTAAGTGTATATTGAATTAATTTTGCTATCTTTTGTCTCAGTGCTATAATTACGTTTGTATAATATTTTGATATTATACTACTATAATATGATTCGCATTCATAGAATAATCATTTTCATAAAGATAAACATATTTTAATCGAACTTCTTTTTTAAACAAATCCGATTCATGGTAAGTACTATCAACAGTTAGCCTGTTGAAGACTGTTGATAGTAAGTACTATCAACAGTCGCCATTAGAAGCGCCTGTTACGTGTCTGAGACAGTGAAGCTATCCAATTACAAATGGAAAAATAAATAAATTAATCAAAATTTTAAAAAAATCAAAAAAATTTCTGATCTGAAGGCAGATTTTTCAGGGATATCAAACCATTGAATATAATAAGATAAAGAAAAATGAGTGTCTGTTTCTCTCCGAAAAATGTTTAATGATGTTAGAGGTTATTGCATTTATAATATAAATTATAGCTAAAGAATATAAAAATAATAAAATCTATAATCAATTTATTTAGAAAACGATGTAATAAGACACTTTCGCCAAACTCAGTATTCTATATTTCGAATTCCTTTATTTTAAAAGATATAAGGTAACTGTGGGGCAAATGGACATCATTTAAGGAAATTAGCAATATTTAAGATATTAAAACTGGCAACTATATATTAGAAGTATGTTATATATTGTATATATATATGCTTATTTTTCGCCAAACGAATTCATTGAAATGTTAAAGGAACTTCTAATTAAGCTTAAAAACTTTCCATTAAAATTCGCCATGAAGTAAAATTTATATTTTAGTAAATAAGGGTTTTATATTTAATCGTAGTTTCAAAAATATTATGCTTGATACCTTAGTAACCTAAAAATCTTTCCCATCGTCAGTCGTGTTCACTAATGTGCTGCTGCCATTTATTTTTTAGTTTTGTAGCTTTAAAACGCAAAACTGATAATGGGGCAAACGGACACATTTCTGTAGGGGCAAAAGAACACTTGTGTTTTTTGCCATTTATAGCTTAAATTATGTATTTTATCAAATGATATTTACAGAAGGCTTACATTTATAACAATTGATTGCATTCTATTACTTGTATGGCGTATTATTTACTGGCATTCTCTATATTAATTACACCTTTACAGATATGATTTGTAATGATGAAAGAAATTCAAATTGATGATAATTAGTTGGAAGAAAACGTGATATTCGTTGTGAAAGCATTTAAATTGACGAAATGCTATTAATAACTCCAGCTAAAACATATATTATTCTAAATAACACATTAAGCAGGCAAGTTTGTCCAGTGTAGAAATTCCCAAATTCGATCAACAAAACAGATTTTTAAGATAATTAACAATTGTTAATTATCGTTTGTTTGCAATACTATAGTGTTGCAAGCCAACAATTTAAAAACTTTTATCTAGATGCGAAAAATATTATATAATGTATTTTTTCTTAAATTTTTTATTTATATTCTTTTACTTTTTATGTTTTATTTGATCGCGAAGGGGCTGCAGCCCATAAAGACCATGCCTAAATCCGCCCCTGTACCTCAGAATAGACTTACGAACGTTGACGTTGGAACGGAACCCCGTCGTAAGTCGAGGACTACCTGTAAATGAAATTTTCAATGTTTATCAAAGTATAAATTAATAAATAAATACACTGATTAAAATTTTAATTTTTTTATATTTTTATATTTTTCAATATAGAATGGATATATTAGGTAATAATATATAAATTAGTATCAATTAAGATGGCAAATCTCACAGGGGGATACTTGTGGCGGCGGCCACTTTTAGAACATAACACAGGCTGGTCAATATCCATGGTGGATTCAACCGGAAGTTGGAGGAATGCTCTTCAACGGGCCGGGCACGGCTCCATGGATTTATAGACTTTATGGATAAGTTTACAATAAACTCTGCAAAAGTATCATTTGACCATATATTTCACTTATTATAACATTTGGATTCAATTGGTTGATCACGATTGTCACGTCGTCGCAGTGATAATGCTTAGATGATGTTACCAATTTCTACGTCATAGTGACGTCACATCCGTAAAATTCGTGACTCCATCCACTGTTATGTTACAATGACGTCATATAACTCATTATTGCCTTTGAAATCCATTGGCTTTTTGTGTCCAATTTTATTATTGATTTTACCAGTGTATAGGTCTAATGTTGAGATGATGTCACCTATCGTTACATTATCGTAACATCAAGCGACGAAATCGTTTTATGACGTTATACATTGGTACGCCACCAATGATATCATGCTGGTGTATGCTTATGGAGGTATTGCTATGACGTCATCCCAAATTCGATCATCATTCTGAAGAATTTAAACAAAGCCATTTTTGTTGCAAGGATGTGGGGCATTTTGGATCTTAGGTCCATAATGCCCCACATCCTGGGGCATTTCGACCTAAGATATCCTATGTTATCGGCAGGGTCATAGGAAGTCTGTAGGTTAAGTTTAGTTCGAGAGATCAAATAGCCTGGAAACCTTTAGAGACATTCGATTGACATCGTATCGTTATAATGTTATTGCTATCTGATGTCGACGCAATGTCATTCATTATTACGCCAACCTGATGCCACACACAACGATCTTTTTGTGACATCATCCATTCTTACGTCATGATGAGTCGTAGGTGCGACTATGCGTCATTCCGAATTCGAACGAAATTTTGAAGGACTTATATGCAGTATTCTTCTTGTCAACGCAAAATGCCCCGCATCCTGGGGAAGTTTTATAAGTTTTATAATTTTCTGGAGATCTGAGGCAGTCCCTACCTTTATGCAAAATTTCAAGTTCTTCGCATGTCCGGAAGTGCCGAAACAATTCGCGCTGATATGCAAATATAGTCTGTTACCTCTGCTGTTTTATACTATAGATATAAAAAT
Organism: Olivierus martensii; assembly: GCA_000484575.1. Taxonomy (NCBI): domain Eukaryota; kingdom Metazoa; phylum Arthropoda; class Arachnida; order Scorpiones; family Buthidae; genus Olivierus; species Olivierus martensii. The sequence continues at coordinate 24,318 of AYEL01067135.1, read as the reverse complement.
TAGAAAAAAAAATCTGAACAATTTTTTGCTAATCATTGTATTCAATATAAAATTATTTATGTTCCACAGATTAGTAGGGCCTATATGATATTCTTTGCTAAACCTTTTGTAAATAATTTACAGTATTATAAAAATGTTTAATTATTATATTTTTTTAAAATATAAATTTCTTCAACCTAAATTAAAATTTTCTGTTTAAAAATAAAGATTATAATAGTTATTAATTTGTTTTTTCATGAAAGATTTGGCGTAGCGTATTAATACTGTATTGAATTGCGCTTCTTTCATAATATCTATGTTTAATAATTCATTTATCTCTGCTCACTTATAAAATCAAATATTTTTTATATTACAGATAACCTGTATTACAGATAATACGACCTATCGTATTATCTGTAATACGACTTTTGAATAACAAAATTGAAACAAATAACACAAGTAACAATGTTGAAATGTTGCAATTCTATTTATGCGTATTGCATCATCGATTATCGTGACCGATCTGGACGAAATTCTATGCAGAATTTCGTCTAGATTTTATTCATCAATAGGATATGAAATTTCATATCCTATTGATAACATAATGGATAACTTGATTATCTATACATATGTATATTATGTATATTATATAATTGTTTCATAAATTAGTATATTATGGTATTCTGTGTAAGTTACGAATTAAGTATTGATCCATATTTTAATAAATAGTAAAAATAGGACTTGTTTTTAACTCGATCCAATATTTTAACAATTAAAAAAAGATAAAATTTCGCAAGAGCAATAAAAGTAACTCAGGGAAAATTTTTTTTTTTTTTGTTTATGAATAAGTCGATATCACTGCCTATAAAAATCAATTTTTCCAAAAACTTTTCACTTATACTATACATGATTTTCTTTACGTAAGGCTGTCAAGTCAACAATTAACCGCTAATCCATCCAGGAAAGAATTTTGGAATGCTAAAATATAGAATATTTAATATTCCCGTTTTTATTTGAATTTATATTTTAATTATTAGATCACTCTTGTAATATACTGTAATATTACAATATACTGAATATATTTTAATATTACAGTATATTATATTTTAATTATTAGATCACTTAGAATATACTGTAAAATGAATTACAGTATATTCTAAAAAAAAAGAAATATTATTGCAGATATATTTTCTAATATTCTTTATATAAAGGTGATTATAAAGGAAAAAAGAATGGCAAATCTTACAAATTTAAACAATAAAAAAATGATTTATTTATCCGAAGAACCAAAATATTCAAATAAAAATTTGTGATTATTTATAAAAACGAAAGAAAATTCATTAAACTAACAACGATGATAAAAATATTCGCCGAAATTCAACTAATAGAGTTTAAATTTTTAAAATCCAAAGATTCCAGATATTTTTTAAATTCAGAAATTTTTCTTGGATAATATAGCGAACACAAAAAAAAAGAGAATAAATCCGGGAAAATGAGGACTTATAGCAGATCTAGTTTAAAATCTCTTATTCAGTATCTGTTTTCGTTTATTTTATATCCTGTATTTTGTATACCGGCATCGTTTCGATTGAATCATGGCAAAATGATGAATATGAGCTGCTTTCCAAGATGACGTAGACCTCTATCTGTAAATTATTCTGTGATTCTCAAACCATTAATAATGCTTTGCACATTAGACAATATTATAAAAATTAAAGTAAATATTTGTGTTTTAAAAAATTAAAAAAAAAAAAAAATCATAATAAAGGAGAATATATAAACGATTAATTTAAGAAATTTTGGTTAACGTGGCTTATCAATAATGGTTTAAACTTATCTAAATTCTAGTTAAATTATTTATCGATAGATGGAAATGCATTACAGAAATTTATTAAATGATTAATTATGAATTTACTTCCAGTTCCGCCCGCAAGAAATCATTTCTGTTAGTTTGATTATTAAAAATTAAAAATTATATCTTTAATATGTTAAAATCGAATAAGAGTAATAATCAGATTTTTCTACTTAATCTTAAACATTTTATTAAAATATTTTCATTGCACTTGACTTCCATAATCATGATATTATCACAAAAGATTTTTCGCACTTATCAAAGAGGTTATTATTTCACAATGTAAGTAAAGTACTATATAAAGTACAGTATATCAAAAATTTTTAATTTGCTGTGATTAGATAAGAGATGGATTTGTTGGCAATGATTAAATAATTTGTAAGACTTTGACTTTGTATACCAGTCAATCCAACGAGGAGAAGCGTGGAACGACAAGTCATCTTCTGTTTATCGAATTGCTCGGAATTGTTTGAAAGAAAACTCAATAAAAGTCGTTCTTTTTTCTCGTTCGACTTTGACAAAAAAAAATTAACTCGACATCGATCTGAATGAAGTCTTACATTTAAATTTTATTGATGAAATCGACTGTGAATGACTTTAAAATTATGCAAAACCGAATATGCAAATAAACCATTGAGGAAATATAGTAAATCTAATAATTTCTTTAAAGATTTGCGAACCGAATCATAGAATTTTAAACTTTATTTATTTTTAGAACATTATTAATTTAATGAATATTAGAATGAAACTCTAAAATATTCGGACAATGAAAAGTTATCTTTGAGATTTTAGCGAGTTCTAAACAATTGCTTAATGAATGTAGAGAAAAAAAAACCACTAATTTTTACTTCATTTATTTTCATTCAATAGAAAAACTTTTTCCATAAATATTTTCTATTCAGTAGTACTTTTTTTATTATTTAATTTTTATTTCTGATAAATTTTACGTTATCTGATAACACATAGGATCATATCATTATACAGTTTAACAATTATTAGAATATTCTGATACATATAAATCTAATCTGATTCGCTTAATATCACATTGAATTACCAAGATTCGTCTTTTAATTCACTTTATTTTCATAAATATATCGTATATATGCTATGGAATATGAATGTTTCATTTACTCTCTGATTAAATTAATTAAAAGTGATATACAGAAAAATTATACCAGACTATATCAGGTTATTTTTTTCAAAACAAATTTCAAATGGTTAAATTTTTTGAATTTGAATTAAATGAATTTTTTATAAACTATTCATGTAATTTATAATATAAATTGCATGAGCTTCATAAATGTATAAATTACGAAAATATTCTAGATTTAGTATCGATAAATATTTATTAAAATCTTAAAATATTTACGAATGTTTGAAAATTTTCATAAATTTTTTTTAATAAAATATCAATTTCAAATGAAAAAAAATCTATCATAAAAACTATTCTATCAAATTTTTAATTCAAATATAAAATATTTAGATAAAAAGTTTTATTTAAAATCAGTTTTTTTAATCAGAAACCGCCATTTTACCTCAGACTACAGACCGAGTGCACTCGGAACGTATAAATGAACTTAAAACTCGGTCCGAGTGTGCTCTGATCGTGTCAACCTAGTTTTATGCAGCGAAAAATAAATTATATTAATATAATTTTTATGTATTTTTATATTAATAAAATACTTAAGCTAGGTTGGCACGATCAGAGCACACTCGGATTGAGTTCATTCGGACGATGCGCGCGCATCCACTCGGACCGTTTCATCCGAGTAAACTCGGATGGCAATCAAAACACTCGGACCGAGTGGCAGTCGATTGGAAGTTTAAGAGGCGGAAATTTTTGACTTTTAGATTTAACGCGTCTTAAAAGTTCATCAAACTGAATAGTGGTCAATCGTGGATGGTTTTTAAATGTATTTTTATCTTCATTTTCCACCTCACACAGAAAAAAGGAAGAAGTGCCTAAATGCCGATAACGTTCTCTTTTTCGTCATTTCTGTTTATTATTAATGCGACTGTCAATCCCTTCAAGTACGAGATCCGCCATTTCACCTCAGACTACAGACCGAGTGCACTCGGAACGTATAAATGAACTTAAAACTCTGTCCGAGTGTGCTCTGATCATGGCAACCTAGCTTTATGCAACGAAAAATAAATTATATTAATATAATTTTTATCTAAATTTTTATTTAATATTTACAATATTATTGATTTTGATATGCAAAGGAAAAATTTTGATGCTTTTTCGAAAAAATTGATATTTTAGAAAAATACATTATCAAAACAGTCTAATTGGAAACTCTGACAAAATTTTGTAATTTATTACGACAATGGAAGAACAATTAGTAATGTGAAATCTTATTTTCTAAATGTGTCCTTTACTTTGGAATAATTAAAGATAAGGAATTTAAAATGTACAGTACATTATCAAAATCATATTTACAGCATAACTTGTATATTGATTGCTATAATAATCTAGCAAATTGAGTGGACTCTCGATTATTCGAGATTGGATTATCCGAGTTTTTCAGTGAGTTTTTTACACCGCTTTTCCATTCAGTGAATACTCAGCAGCAGGCATTCCCATGCCCACTACGGGCCATTCAACTTCTGGTGGGGTCAGCTGTTAGGTGGAAGGGTAGGATTCAACCAGCTGGGTCTGGACACTTCCTGAAAAAACTAGAGGTGTGGGACCGGAAACTGAAACCGGATCCTCCATGTCCGGTTAATCCGCAACATCACTCAGCTTGCAGATTAATCGGAGTTAATCCGCCGCCTGGAGTAATGTTTAAGTATTGATACTTTATCTCAAATATTTCTAAAAGATTTTTAAACGCCCCAGATTTGTTTGTTTTTACATAGATAATTGGTGATAAAAATTATAAATATTGCATTAATTTCTTGCTGCAAATAAGTAAATTTATTTTAATAAATAATAATGTTTTGTACAAATTTATTTTTATTTTCAATTAATAATAAAAAGTTTCAATATATATATGCATTTGAAATTTATTCATTTTTTAATATTAAAGACATATTGTCCATAATTAAATCAGAATATTGTCATATTGTCAGATGACAATATCATTTTTGATATTGTCATCTGACAATATCAAAAAATCAGAATATTGTCATATTCTGATTTTTTGAGTATTTTGCAAATTATCTGGGGAATTATTTTCCTTACTTCCTCGATTAATCGGGAGTCCACTGTAGTTTCGTTGCAAATAAAAGTCAGTCAAATAGGTATAAGATAGAATGTTTGAAGCATTAAAATCCATCATCAATGTCAGTTTATACTGCTTGATAATCTTGCTATATTTCATAAAAATTCAATAAATAAGTTCAGAATATATTATGAAATACAGTACTCAGATATTTTTTCTGTGTGGTTTAACGCTGCTTTCCACTCTGTATTAAGAGATAGAACATTTCCATATCCACTACGCCCACATTCTTAGTATGATCTGGTCATTCTGTCTGGTGATGGATGGGATTCAATGAGCCGGCCCCGGATTCCATTTAAAGAACTAGAGGCAGTGGCGATATATATATATATACTAAGTAAATATAATTTTTGCTGAGTTATATGTGCTAATTATATAGCATTGTCAATATAATTAGTTGCATTGAATCTGAGCCAATACATCGATGATCTGAGCACATAGGGCGATATCTTAAGCAAGTAAAAATACGACAGTTTTATGTGACAACTATAAAACGTAGTAAGTTTTCTTTATTTACAATTTTTGAATATTAAATAATGTTATTTATTCTGTGACATTCTTGAAAGGTTTAAACCACAGATAAAATATCTAAATCAAAAATTGGATTGTATAAACAACATTTATTTGAATTGTCAAGCGTTCTGACAGTGTTTGACATATTAATCAAGTAACATAAATTTGAATATGATGTGTCAAATTTTGTGTAAATGATTCGAAATTTATCATGACATACAAAGAATATTAAACGTGATCTCTAGTGACAATTATGTTATGAGAACATTTTGTATATTGAAGTCAATATGACATTTATTCGTGTTTATTATTAAAATTTGTATATGGTTTTTTTTTCTAGTGACAATTATGTTATGAGAACATTTTGTATATTGAAGTCAATATGACATTTATTCGGGTTTATTATTAAAATTTGTATATGGTTTTTTTTTTTGTTTTTGAATTTTATATAGTTTATCACATTGTGTGATAGAGTAAATTTTATAAATTTCTAATAGGACAGTCTAGGTATCTCTTCAGTATATCTTCGACTTATCTTCAAAAGACTCTTGGACTGATTCCCATTTTTTTCTGAAGATTGAGTAAGTCACTCTTAGTGAATCGATGAGTGAAAAGAATGGTTAAAAAACTTTAATGATTTCTATTCTGTGAAAGATTCTTTTTCTTATCAAACTATCGACTTTATATACCATTGTTAAGTCTTGTACTTCAATTATCATCATTTTATTTTATTTTATTTTTTGCAGTTTGTATAGATCGCACCCACTCATTTTTCTCATCAGTATAAAACTTTTAATCACGTTTTCTTTAAATCGATATTTCAAAGGTTGTTAGAATAAAAATATACCACATTTATTTCTGAATGCTGCTATAGTAGTAGTAGTAGTAGTAGTAGTTGTAGTACGATATCGTCCAGACTCGATGCAATTTAAAATTTTATCATATTAATAAACCAAGTTTATTTAATTCATAAACTACTCCGATCAATAATAAAACACGTTTCCGCGTGCAGGATACTGTTAATATTCTATAACCGAACTCAACTGGAGACTTTAATTTATCCAAATTAACAGGGCACCGGGTGAACTGTAGTCTATCCGACATCCAATTAAAAACAATAAAAAGAAAAAAAATAAAAAAGTGAGGCCGCCATCTTTGACGGCCTGTTGCTTTTGGACGTTTTGGAAAAGGGATGATAAAAAAAAACGTAAAAGGGGGAAAGAGTTAATGAAACGCGATGTGTTAGGAGAGAATCGTCTAGCTTCCTTCTTCAGTAATAAAGTGGGTAATGCGTTACCCATCATTTATTCATGACTCCGACCACCACTTGTCCTGTCCTAACTAATCGATAAACCTGTCCGGAAAATAATCCAACGACACTGACTCATTGTGACAAATGGCAGGAGTCCCCCTTTTTTTTATAACCCAACGCAATACGCATAAGACAGATTTTTTTCCCGAACGCGTCAATCGTAAGAACGCCCCCGAACTCCGTGTTGTCGAAACTAATCGGATCGTTCGAGTTTCTGCTCCGATTCCCTCGAGGTCTGGTAGGTCACAACAGCTAATTACACAATTTGTTCGGCCGGTCGGTCCGACCCAGGATCTGTCGTCATCTTATTGTCCTCTTGGGTACACGGGATTGGCATACGTCAGACAGAAAACTAACAAGATATCTTCAAGAATGGATGAATATCGTGGGAACTATATAAAGTAATGGAACGGGATGTTACCAGTGAGAACATCTGGGCCCTCAACAACAGCCATAAAGATTTTACTCAAGGGTCAACAACGACGAGATGTTAGTCGTTTCTATGATTACGACTTTTGTTTCTCTTTTTTTTTTTGTTTTGTAATTTTACTCGATTGGAAAATCGCATTAATATTTGAACAGTTGGCAAATTACGTACAAAACAAACTGACCAAACGCCGCTATGCATATCTGCTAATATATTATTTAAAACTATTTTCCGTCGTAAAAATTGGACGGCAACGTAGATGACATTATCTGGTATAATAAATCTATTATTAATTCTTCTTGCGGGTGAAAACTCTAAACTGTGTAGCTCACGTCAAATGCAGGTGATTGCTAGCGGGGACCGTCTCCTCTACCTGAATTACTAAAAATCGATTTGTTAGTCTGTCGAATATGTAGGTTTTTAATCAAAATTATTTCATATTCCTTGTTTTTAATTAATTTTTAATTTTATTATATAAGATACTGTATATTATGAAATAATAATATTAAACATTTAAAACATTAATTTTTTTTTATAAATGATATCCCGACTGTGGCGTCATCTAATAGTTTTAAATGCTTGAATTAATTAAAATTTAATTTAAAAGCATGCTTAAAATTTAAAATGATTTTCAATAATTAAATTTGTATTAATGATCATTCCGTTTTACGTATTTATCATGTATAACATTATTAATTATGAAGCAAATGAAGTTTTAGTTATGAAAAGGATCATTGAAATGGCTTCTTTTTGAATTTAAATTTAGTTAAAATTTATTTTTAACGGAACATTCATTATATTAATAAAATTTTTATTAATTTTTACATATTTAATGAGTTAAAAAATATATATTAATATTTTTTAAGGACACTAACATGCATTGATCGTCATATTTTGTAAAAAATAATTTAAATCGTCATTTTAAAATATTTAGTAGATTAAATTAATTTATTATTAAAATTTTATTAGTTTCAAAACAAACTTCTTGTATTATTAATTTTAAGTATAAATTATTAGTATGATAATTAAATTTCGGAAAATTCATCCTGCCATCTAGCGAAAATAATATTAAGCAAACAAGATAAATTAAGAATTTTATTATTATTATTTTTTAAATTGCAATATAAATTTTTTAATTTAATAAAAATTTAATTCGTGATTTTAAATAAGAAATGAAGTCGAAATGTAAATAAAATTTATAAATACGATAAATTTAATATTTGTAAATTCTGTATAAATTCCATTTTATAATATTTACCATTCGAATTAGCAACATATGAAAAAAATTTTAATTTATAATTTCTTTTCATCATTATTCTAATTATTTAATTTGAAATAGACTTAATTAAATTCATGGTATAAACTTCTTGAATTACAAAAAAATACTTTATCGGTATGATAAAATAATAAATTAAAGTTGTATTAAATGGAATATTTCGTGATAAATTAAATGTTTTTTTAATAATTAATGTTTCTCGAATGATTAGATTATGAATAACTATGAAAAAAGTGATATATATTTTAATTAACTATCGCAGATGGCGCTATAGAATACAGCATATAGTAAATGGGAAGAACACGTGGTTTTTGTGATAAAATTTATTACTATTGAGATGAAGTTGTTTTTGTTGCCTTTTTTACGAAGGTTATCAAAGATGTAAGAATTTTTATTGATGTAAATAACGGATTGTAGTGAGATCAGAAAGAGTTAGGGATTAAACTACGAATTGTCAGTGAAGAGAAAGTAATTAAAAACAGTGATGAAATCGTTTACATTCATTTTGATGTAGAATGAATAAATGAGAAATTTTGTTAGATTTATAGTAACGATAAAATGAAGGCTGAATAAAAAAGCTTTTTAGGATTAGGATTTAAAATAAATGGAATAACAGAAAAATAATACAAGTTTATAATTGTATTGATAATGTTGAAATCATACTACTATCATTTATTAGAAAATAACATTATAAAATAATATGATTTCTTATAAATTTTGTTTCTGGTGTCTAAAGATGATGCAATGAATTGGAAACATTTTCTCGATAAATTATTTTATTATTAAGCATTTAAAGTTTATTTACATTATTGCACTTATAATAAACAGAATTAATGCTTTCGTGAATAGATGAGTCTTATCTATATTTGTAAAAATCCCAAGTGAAATACTACTGCACTTATAATAAACAGAATTAATGCTTTCGTGAATAGATGAGTCTTATCTATATTTGTCAATAAAGTAAATCCCAAGTGAAATACTAGTTGCAAAGACATGTTATAAAAATATTAAAATTGCTATATTTAAAAAATAGTCGTTTTAATTTGATATATAAATATACCTAAAAAGTTTTAATGGGTACTGTAGAAATTTCAAAGTTTATATAAGAAAAAATATATATAGAGATTTTCATTTAAATATTCTATTCAAGCATTTTTGTATATAATCAAATTATGCAAAATATTTTTTGGTTAAAAGAATTAAAATATTAATATGCATGGTTGCAATTCATTATTAATTCATCCATTTGAATAAAAAATTGCATTATTCAGTTATTTCTTTTATCTTTTATTTCTCCTAAATATTTTTGAGAAGGATTATTATAATATAAAAACTGTAGATTAAACCAGCCTGAATCTAATATCAAAACATTCATTCTCTGTTGTGAAAGTTCACCATATGTTTTAATTGCTCAACAAAATATAAGTTAGAGATAAAGAGAATTCTAGTGATATCTGTAACATAAGCATAAGTAAGAATAATATGTCAATGGCATATAAATATTAGACAAGTCAGAAAATAAAAACTTAATACACGCATAATATATGTTTTTTAATAATAATATGATTAAACAACATGTTTCTATTATAACATTCATGATGTAATACTAATAAAAGAATAATTAGAATGACTATGAACATATAGGTAGTTCTATTAAGATTAATTATTGTTATATTCTCTGATTTTCTCTTTAACCCTCTATTTGTTGACAATATATCAATCTTCAATGAATATAAATCTGACTTTTCTGTACATCCACCCTATTTTTCTATCATGTAAGTTTGATAAATAATATACTGTTGACTTTTATTTTTTATGGAATTCCTGAAATAATGGATTATTGGATGGAGGAAAAATAAAATGCAGCTATCAGAGGTTGACATGTTAAAAAGACTATAAGAAGAGTGATCTATAGAAAAATAGTATATTATCTTTTATAGTTTAATTTTTTTCTACCCTTCCATTTTCCTTCAAATTTATCTATAAAGTAAATAAACAGAAAATATGATGTTTTTATGAATTTTTTTCTTTTAAGTTTCCAAATGAAAGTGAGCGATATAAGATCATTATTTCTCAATCTGTATGCCCCACTAATAACTTTTAAATTAATTATTGTCTGCTTAATAAAAGTTTGCTTCTTTAAAAAATGCAGCTTTTAATTAAAGGCTATAGGAATACTGTTTAATTCTGCATAACAGGTCCTATTATATTTAATAATATAAAATCATACTTAATTACAATTAAAAATATATTTAATTGAATTTTTACAACAATTTAATTATATCAGTAACATTCCAAATGGAGTGTAACTGAAGATGTATGTGTGTCTAATAGCTATAGCAATTTAATTAAATATATTTTTGAATTTCCTTTAGTGTGCTTTACTGTTGGTTCTTAATTCTTTCTATTAATTAATAATGTTTTAGTGGAAACTAATAGAAATTCATTATTTTATCAATGTTTGTTATGAAGTAAAAAATAAAATTTTGAAAATTTTAATTTATTCAAATACTTAATATCAGAGTCCCAATAATCTGAACTGAAATGTTGGTAACCTATAATTCCTATTATATTTAATAATATAAAATCATACTTAATTACAATTAAAAATATATTTAATTAAATTTTTACAACAATTTAATTATATTGTTATCACGCTTAGCGTTAAGATACACGCGAGAAGCTAAGCGAAGCGCGCTTGGTGTGAACATAGCCTAAGTGTGCTACGCTTTCACTCTAAAGGATCCAGGCTTAATTCCCAGATTTTCAGAAAGAGTTCGGCCTAGACCATCGAAACCTATCCTCTACCTAAAGGCTGATCTCACCAGGAATATGGGCGGCCCGTAGTGGGAACTGGAATGTCTCGTCGCCTAGTATCTACAAGGTGGCAAGCGACGTAAAACAACACAAGAATCCCAAATACATTTTCTTTCTTAGACAAAACTTGACCTTTTCTGACGTTCCTTTCATTCTTTTCTTTTGGTCAACAGGTGACGCCACTTTCCTGTCAGGGGTGACTGCTAATTGGCTGAATATTGCAATCTTGCCATCGGCTGTCCATCTCGATGGAAGAGTCAGCCGGATGGGAAAGATGGGGCATCATCCTTGGACGAAGATTAAAGAGCTAGACTCGGATCCCATCCATCATATTTCCAAGGAGTAGGCCCCGAGTAAACCCGAATTTTCTAGAGTGGAATGCCAAAGCATTTCCAAGCGGCCAATCCTGTTCAATTCGGTTAGGTTATGTTAGTTAAGCCGCCATATCACACGAGGAATATTCTGTATCTGGCGGCGGCCACTTATAGAGCCCATCACAGGCTGACCAACACCCATGATGAGGTCAACTGGATGGTTGAAGGATGGATTAACGGGCCGCCCGGACCCCTCATGAAAAACTGGAGATTTGGGAGTCGGATCCTCCAGGGTAGTAAGCCACAGCTTTACCACGCGCCATCCGGCCGACTCTCTTCAATTCGGAATACGGAGAAATTATTTCTGGATAAACCGTATTCCATTGATGCCTGTCGGTGGGATGATACACTGGAAATGCTTCGACTTTCTATACAAGGTATCTGGGATCAAATCTGAGATCCATACATCAAAATTTATATGTGGGATCTGGGCCCAGCCGGCCCAGATTCTTCATCGGGTAGTCGACCTACCGCAGGATCTATAATAGTACCCCAACTTGTAATCGGCCAGAGTGAATATGGTATTAAAAAAAGATTCAATTGAAGGATTCGTTTTTTTCAGTTGCGTCTTCAGCTATCAAACAATCGTCGGCAGCACCAAATAAGTACATTGTTGTATTTGCTATTTATCAACACTATTTTTTGGCAAATATCGGCGAAAAATCAGTAATAATTATATCTGCTCGAAACAAAATGTCATACATTTTTTTTGTCAACAGATGACGCCACTTTCCACTTAATAAGAGTACTAAGTGGCGGGGAGAAACAATCCCTTCCACAGGCTGCCCACCCCTGCGGATTGTAGAGGACGGGGATCGACGGGCCGGTCCCGGCCCCATGATAAATATTTTCAAGGGGTGGGACCCGAGATCGAACCCGGGTCCCATGATAAATATTTTCAAGGGGTGGGACCCGAGACTCGAACCCGGGTACTCAATGATAAATATTTTCAAGGGGTGGGACCCGAGATTCGAACCCGGGTTCTCCAGAATGGAAAGCCGAAGCGTTTGAGATCGCTGCTCTAGATCAACGATTTCTAAATGGTATGGAACGCCACATTGATGCGGCCGATAGGATGGCGGATGTGCATGGAAAGATTCAAAGACAATCAAGGATTTAAAGATATTTTTAAAAAATTCATAATACCAAATATGAAGATCATTTTTTAATTTTTGTTACACGCGATATAATATGGTAAATATATATTTAAAAAACTATATAATTTTCCAGATGTTTTCAAATTTATTATTGATATCTTTTATCAATAAAGAGTTTGTAGTACTACGAGCAAATTTTCATTCCGAAAGTGTGGCTCACAGAAGAAGGTTTGGGAATCACTGCTCTGGATGGTCTGGAAGAGTGATTCTCAAACTATCTGATATGGCGGATAGACAATTTTTTCCAACATTAAATATTGTTTTTTCAGGAAACAAGAAATTTATGCGCACGATACTTTCGTTATTCTATCCATAAGCAGCTTTTTGGCCATGGATGGCACCGATTTCCGATCATTAGTCAGTAAGCGGAAAGGAGAATTCGGCACCCACACCTATTGAAGGGTCGGCCGGACTATCCGTCGATCTTCGTCCTTTATAGTCCGGCCAAGTTCTCTCTTCTCTACAAATTTCCTAAGAAGTGGCTGGGTGGAAAGCCGAAACGTTTCCGCTGACAATGGGGAATGAGCCAGACCCGGATTTATCAAAGATGGATCGAAAATTTATCCAAAAACATTTGTTGCAAAGATAGTTGATATACGAAGAATAACAATCAGAAAATTTTTAACCTATATTAGGCTACTCTTATTGAAATATAGATTATCTGGATTTCTTGTTAGTCGAGGGTTAATGAATGAGATGGAAGTTAAAGGAAAATGTTCTTAAATATCTATTTAGCCTGGCAATTTTACTTATCTAAATTGGATCGGTGGTACCATGGATGTAAGTGATACTGATGTGAATTAAGATGAATATTAAATAAATGGTTGATAAATAGGATATGATTTTATTTTGATTCTTGTAACATGGCGCGTGGCGGCACAGACTGTAGCGTCGCGAACATGAAAGCTCAGTGTGTTCGACAACACATGTTAGAGAATTAGATTCGTTTATTCCGACTGATGATTAAAAGTTCTAATCGACAATTCTATTTTCAGTAACATATGAAATACTTATTGCAATTATACAATTAATATCAAATAACAGCCAATAATCCTATTTTTATTAAGTTTAAAATAATGTTAATTTAGTAATGCTAGGGTTATTGGCTATTATTTGGTATTTGGTATTACCTGTAAATATAACGTGGGTTCCCTGGCTTATTATTTGATTACAATCTTACTTGTTAGTCAAAAAATAAAATTGGCTGGATTCTGCTTTTCACGGAATTGCCAAATGCCATACTATTCGATAGATCTTACCAAACTGGTCAGAAATCATGATAGAACCATGGGCGAAAACGGCACCGATTAGAAGATATTCCGAAAAATTTACCTCAGAATGGGTAAGTGAACCAAGTTCCGCTGCCATGTTGAATGAGAAACAAAAAGTCGCTTCACCATCCTCGTAATGAAAAACTGCTATGGTTTTACACCTTGTTTTAAACGCCAAAAACCCCGGGAATTACTCTCGCGATTATTCAGTTATGACTTTATGCTGAAATTTACAAATTACTTATGTAATTTATGGATTTATATTATATACTGTATATATATTAATATATAATATACAGGGTGAAGAAAAACTTCGTTGTAAAATTTTGTGTACCGATAGGGGACCTCGAAACAAGTCGAAAATATCTAATGAACATAGGTCTAAATAGCATCGTTATAACTCTTTTTAAAGCTAGCCAGTCACCATCGAGTACACAAAGCGTCACTATGCGTCGCATTGCGTCGCTCTCCTACTTATTACCATGTAGTCTCCTACTTATTACCGTGTGACGCGTCGCGTCTTGGCAACGCGACGCGTCATGACGCTTTATATATTCGATGGTGATTGGCTAACTTTAAAGGGTTATAACTCGAAAACGGTGCTCTTTAGACCATATGTTCATTAGACATTTTCGACTTGTTTCGAGGTCCTCTATCAGTATATAAAATTTTACGACGAAGTTTTTCTTCACCCTGCATATTTGCATCAAGATGTATTATTACATCTTGTGTTCTTGAATTCTCCTTGGCAACATGTAAATATACATCTTGTCAAGGAGTTTGAATATAGTTCTTGCGCGACACTTTCAAAATGTATTACAGTATCAAAATCAATTTGCTATATGACCGAACGTATGTTGGCCAAAGTACCCGTCCAATAACGTGGCGGAGGGACTCGTTTTTCTAACATTGAGCGGGCTATCCGGTATAGATATACATCGATAGCTAAACTATACTCCAATCCTCGACTTCAATTTAATTTTGAGGTTTCTACGCCGAGTCGTTAAAGGATGGTCGCAATTAAAAATTTTTATATACTTTTAATCTATTTTTCACTTATTAATAATTTTACATTCATTTGGAAAATTATTTTCTTAACAGTTTATTATTTTTTTATTATATATTAAATAATGTATATTTTTTTAACTTTATTGTAATTTTTACAAATAAGAATACTGTTGACTCGGCGAAAAATAGTTTCGTATATAGCGTATCGATTTAGTACACGTTTAGAATAGCCAGGCGCAACAGGAATCGCTTCTTTCGAAAGATGACGATAAGCTGAGAAAACTTTTCAAAAGACCCTACCTCTATCTGACGCCGGCTACGAGAAATGGGTGATGAAATTCAAGTAAGCTTATAAAAAATAGTCGAACCGAGAAGAGTCATATATTTTTATTAACGCCACTTTCCACTCGATACTAAAGTGGCGGGGCGAAACAAGTTCTTTCACAGGCTGCTATCATCTCACACGCGTCCAATTCGACCAATCGAGGAGGGCCGCCATCTGGATAGTTGTTTAGCTGTTAGCGCGATGGCTGAACGCGTGCCACCACGGGATTGGCGCGACCGACAGCCGACTGAGGAAAAATATCGATACTATATCTTTAATTCTTCGCAATATAAGAAAATGGACTGAGCTTGGTTCTGATCAGTTGTTCGGAACAACAGACGATAGAAAAGAATTCGCCAGAGTGATCGCCAATCTCCACTAGAAGGCATCCGAAGAAGAATTCGTCGACATAGTGTAGGGGAGAGTGGGGTAATACCGCCACCCAGAGCAATTCCGCCACCCCATTCCACTGGCTCTCGTGTTGTTACTAGGCGCGCGAGAGTTAGATGGAGCCTTAGCGAGAGAAGCAGGAAACTTCAGCCAGTACAGCCAGGCCACGTATTTCATCTAGCGTGTGTGCTATTTGCAAATAAGGAACGTTTCCTCACCGTGCTATAGTTTTCCCTATCTGTTCAACTTGTGAAATTTGTACAAAGGTAAGTGTTTTTTAGTTTTGTTAGAATATTAACATATAGTGCATCTTATCAGTTGCTTAGTACGAAAATGTTATTTGTGTTCGTCCAGTTCTTTGTTAGTAGTAGAGGCCAAACGACAATAATGGCGTAATGGGGTAATTCCGCCATTTTCATTTGGGACAAAATCGCCATGTGGCGGTATTGCCCCTTGGTGAGTTTTATGACAACAGTTTTTTCTTAGCGGTTTAAGGCCTATTCTTACACCCTTTTGTGCTTTTCAGATGGTCCGATCCCGAGAACGCAAAACGCAAAAGGCAAAGTGGACTGAAGAAAATCTTCAGAAAAAAAAATCTAAGAAAAAAGCTGCCAAAGACTTCGAAATACCTCGATCAACTTTGCGGGATCGATTGAAATCAGAACAATTTACTAAACCATTATTAGGACGGAAACCTGTATTTAATCCTGAGCAAGAAACACAGATTGGTATTAATAACGAACTTTGGTACCGCTGCACTATGTGCTCAAAGTGGGCTCACTCTGAATGCAGTGGATATGAGAGTCCTGAGAATTACATTTGTGATTTTTGCACATGCCAATAAACATTTTCAATTATTATTATAGTCACCTCTTTTATAACTTAACTCTGAATTTAGGTAATTGTATTGCTGGGTTATAAATACTTGTAACTCTCTTATAATTTCTAATAAACATGTTTTTTGTTGCATTCTTACAGAAACTCTATATCTAATAGATTTTCCTTATGGCGGGATAACCCCAGAGCCATGGCGGAATTACCCCACTATATGGGGCAAAACCGCCACTTTGCACATACTTTTTCTTTTTAATATAACTAAGTTGTAAGAGAAGTTTTTTTTTACCAAAGCTACCGAAAGGTACAGAAAGAAGTTATTAGTGTGTTCAAATGTAAAAAAAAAATTTCAGCTATTTTTACGCTCGATAAAAATGTTTTTGTCTTAAGGTGGCGATATTACCCCACTCTCCCCTATATCTCGAAAATTGTTAAAATATATCTCTATCTTGCGCCATTTTCGAAATATATGTTAGAAAATTAAAGATTCCCTTCCCTACCCACTGACGATTAAGTGTGAATCGGCAATTCAATCGCATTAATGATTCAAAACTCTCGGCTTTCGAAAGAAATCTCAAGATGGCGGCGCTCACCGGTTCGAGTACTACCTACAGCGAATACTTTTTTATATCGAAATTACATGGCCATTTTTCCGGTGGCGCGAACCAGACTGTTTTTTTTTGGAAACTTAGTTTCTCGTTATGTTTGGAATGGTACTATTCTGGTTCTGTCTGGCTATTCTAGACTTTTACTACCGAATTTCTTTTTATATTTCCAATGCCTCCATCCGCTTAAGGGAGGACGTAGAAACATCTTATTAAATAAAGGTGTTCACTTTATAAAAGATGTTTACGATATTGGTTTACCAGATATTTTAGGCTGAAAAAACAGATATTATTATTAGGCTCGAAAAAAAGCCATAATAATTATAATAACTGACAATGGTAAAACTTTTTTTTGAATAAATATACTGCATATAGATAGATATACGATATTGGCGTTTCCCAACATTAAAAGAATAATTTGTATCCGTAACTGGAAACTTATACAGTATTATCGGCTGAGTACAATGCCTGTTCTCTATTTTTTGTATATTTATCATAGCATTGGTATAAAAGAAGAAAAGTAAAGCGATAGCCAGTACATTTCGAGTATGGATGGATTTTCTTTTGGTAACATTATTGTATAGTTTTAACAATGTATGGAAAAAAGATATTAGTAAACGATGTAAGAAGCTGGCTAGGAAAATAATATGGAAATTAATAATGACAAGCAACGTGTTAAAACTGGAAGTGTGGATGAAAGTGCAAAAACAGAAATGAAAATCGTATTGGGTCGCGTGGCAATTGTTAATTCGGTAAACAAACCGTATCATCAGTAGGATTATAAAAATGGAATTTGTATGGTGCGCGGAAGCGAAACAATAGAATGGGGAAATCAATCTTTTGGTCAATGTAATAGTTCCGGGAAGCAATCTCGGATGTTCTTTAAATGGCCATCTTTACAGCGCATAATTTCCTATGACAATTCTGCGGATCAACCGGTTCGGTCTTCTTACAGATAAATGAGAAGAATTTTGGCATTTTTAAGGCCCCCCGCATTTTGGCCAATGCTAGGGCCTTAAAATTTTACCAATGCTTCTATCAAACTGACATATCCCACAACTAATCGCGGATGAGTTTCGTAGTTCCCGTTTTTCGTTACAAAAGTATTTTTAAATTTAAAAATTCATTTCCAGACTTCCTCTTACTTATCGTGTAAAAAAATTTTTTTATGGGTTGTTATTAATAAAGCATCCCATCTAAAGGTTGTTAATAACAATCTTAGATTGATATTAACGACCGATCTTAATAAGTGTGCTTCTTAATTTTGTGTCCGGGTCGGTTTAAGTGACAATTAGGTCGACATTATGGTAATTTCATTACTCCATAATACGTATTTCCTCCAGTACAATAAGAATTGAAAATCAATCTGTCGAGAGATTTTTAAAATTTTAATTTTCTTACTCGATTAAATACGCTGTTTATTATCGAGTCATATCTACATCGATTTTTAATTATAAATCCTGATTTTAAATACTCAATGTTTTAGTGTTAATAACGTATCGTAGGGAGCGTCCACCTGCCAACTAGTCAGGCTGTTAGGGGAGGGGAGAGAATAATAGATTTGAGACGATAAATGACGTAGGGAGAGAGGGGCGAGAAAATTGTGATGTCACACTGTAAAAATGATTAGAGTTTCACATTTCTATGATAAAAATTTTTACGCTTAATTGTTCGAAAAATAAGACTCCGATGCAAACTATTTAGAAATACATTTGTTATAAGTTCTAAGACATTTATATCCAGTTATTTGAAGGTTTATTTGTAAGTTAAAGAATACAGTATAACAAAGTACTAGTGTTATACAATTCCTATTTTCAACTGTTTTATGTATTTTTTTAATTTTTATTTTTACATAAAATCGGAGGAAAAAAATCTTAAGTGGATGGGGAAGAGCTGTTTTAATTTGTGAGATCAGGGTCGAGAGGATGGTGCTGGCTGTAACAAAAAACGACGAAGGTGAAGGAGAGAGTCAAAACTGTTGGAAACAGCGTGACGTAGTTTATGGACGCGCTCGATGCTCGCGTGAAAAAAAAATTGGCGTATGGATAAAGTAAGTTAAAATAGAATAAAATGTTATATATACGTCGGACTATCGCGAGTAATTTTAATTTAAGTCGAATAAAGATATTTTACCAAGTACAGTAATGATCGTTATTATTCAATAATATATACAGTATATAGTGTACTATATACACGCATATGTATATAGTGCGGATCTCTGATCTACGTTTTTATTTAAAAATCTAAATCAACAAAATATCCGGAAGTCGAATAAACTTAGCGAATAAAAAAGATGGCTATTATTTGGCTATTTGATAATTGTATATTATAATAATAGATGAAAGTTTTATTGGAAAAGAGGAATTTGGTGAAAGAAAGTTTGAAATGACGGCGAATTTTTATTGGTGTTAAAATAATCTGGACGCCAGTGAACCATACAGAGCGCTCGATGTCGGTTAATAGAAATTTTTTTATTCTTAAATCGATGGCGCACCGATCACTAATTTCCTCTACTCGTTAGGCGATATTTAAATATTTATAGCAATTAGCGTTTGGCCTCTATTTATAGCTGGCGTAATAAAATGGCGTAGCAGTCGATAGGTAGAGTTATACTGGAAGTGGATATAGATTAAACACCGCTACCCGACGCATCGGCGCATCTCATCTAGGCGGTAAAATTAGCCGCGGAATATTTTGGTCCAGAAATAATAGAAAAAACTATCTCGCTCGGTAATGGCCCAGAAATAATTTATCGAATAGAAAAATGGCGGCATACATCTTTGATAAGATAGACGGATATATCCAGTCGGACATTTTCCGGATCGATGGCTCTACTTAACATCCATTTAGACTAACCTACTACTGATTATTATTTTTTCTGAAAATCCGTGCCGACCGCTAAGTTAGCGCCGTCTTAATTGCGCGTTTTACAACTTTTATATGGCGTCATTGGGTATCAGAGCTGGCGCCTCATCTAATCATTATCATCTGTTCGATTTACCATATTTTCTTTCTTTGGGCTTCAACTACCAAAAACCGGATAGACGATGATACTCTATTTAAAATCGTGGCGTAAAATGTTAAGGGTGGTACATCCGTATTCGAAAATAAATTTTTCTCAAAGTGTATAAACGTATTCCTGAATTAAATTACAACACATATATAAGCTATCCCTCTCTCTAAAACCACCAACCTAGATGGCATTATAATGACAACCAGGTCAAACAAAAGGTCAATTTCTAACGCTTAACAAATAATTTGAAAATTATTAGAATGATTTATTTAACAATTTATATAAAGTAGTAAGCAGTTTTAAAATTTAATTTATTTAAAGAATAAAGGAAAAATTACCCGGGCATGCGTTCCTTATAATGTATACGCTCACACACCAGGGGTGGCCAAACTTGGTATCACTACCAATCACATAGGAGAATGTCAAATACTCCAGAACTATCTTTTTCTGGCATATTTTCGGGTAATCTTAACAACGGTTTCAAAAATTGTTTATTATGTATTTCGCACGCAATTATTTCGTATAGATGCGCACTATTTTTTACTATAAACGAGCAAATATATTATTTTTTAAAATTAAATAGGCATTTGCTCCATATTATCTATCGACTCGAGTCACGTGGAAGGTACCAAATAGCCGCGTGTGGTTGGCTAACCAACTTTAGCCACCGTGGATATATAGTATAAGTATAAATTATTTTGTTGTATGGACTATAATAATTATTTTATATTTTTCATCTAACTTACTTTCGTGCAAAAATTATATTGGCCGGCAGTACATCGGTGTTTTCCACCCTCGGCTATTACTAACGGGCCTATTACTAGTAATAAGCGGGAGAGGACTGAGAAAGCTATTACAAAGACTGATTATAAATTAATTGACTCTACACACCACTCGCTGGAGCGAATTCTAATCAACTAATGATAATGAAATTTGGTATATATGCTAATTAGACTATTGGACGGCTATTTCCGATGGAAAATAATATAGTTCAAATTTTCACCACCAGGTAAAAAATAGCGCTCTTTATGGATTTTTTATCCATAAAGAGCGATATTTGAGATAGAAACGCAGTATTACCATAATACTTTATTATTCAAAAAGCAATACAGAACTTCTATATGCGCTCCATCTAAGTCGATTGGATGCTGGATACTTAACACTGCCTGATCAATGGTCGCTCGAAGCATTTCCTATAGAATGTCTTCGACATACCGATTTATGTTGGCCTTGAAATCGGCCACACACCGTACTCCTCTATGATAGACTTGTAGGGATTTTTCAAATATCCCTACAGCCACAAATCGCAGGAATTCAGGAGAATGTGGAGGCCAAGTGTATAGAAAAACCTCTGGATATTAGGCGCTGGTGGTGAAAGTGGTACCAAGCAATTCCTTTATCGGTCGACCAATGCGCGGCGTTGCTCCGTCTTTCTCCAAGATAGTTGTCTATAAACATCCTTTTTCTGGTAAAGCAGGAATCATACCTGAGCCAGAAGGTCACGGTAACGTGCACTCGTAACGATACGCCTTACTGTCCTCGAGATGCTATCTCCTCAAAGAAAAATGGACCAAGAATAAAATTAGCGATGAATCTACATCATACAATCACATAGAACGAATGCCATGGCCATACACATACATGTGGATGCGATATACCCCATACGTGTCAATTCTACGTATTCACTGCACCTGCTAGTGAAAAATGCCCTCATCAGTCCATAGAATATTCCTAGGCCACGTGCCAAACACGCATTATCAAGCAGCCAAATCCATGCGTGCCTGCCAGTCTCGCAATTTTTATTATTGCAGCATATGGATCTTAGAGGGGTAGTTAGTTAGGGGAGGGAATAGAGGGACTGTACTCGAGGATTTAGTCCAACAGGTGGAAAAAAATGAGAAAGAAAAGATAAAAGATTCCTAACCTAAGTAGTGAGTTAAAGAAAAGTCATTCTCTAAAGCTTAATATTGTTCAAAAATTTTTGTAATGCTTGCATAATGTCTTTGTCTTTGATAAAAACATCGAGTCCACAAGGCCAGTTGTATCCCTTCGTGATGACAGTTCTCATAAGGTGTTCCCTGGCAGTGTTACGATATGAACAGTCAAATAAAAGATGAAGGTTGTCTCGGACCGAGGTATAATCACAGTCACAATTGGGAGAATCAATAAATCCAAACCTGTGAAGGTACGAATTAAAACGTCCATGTCCGGTTAAAAACTGAGTCAGATAAAAGTTTGTCTGAAAGTGTTTAATGGAGAAAAACAGTTTGAGATCTGATGCAAAACTATAAAGAGTACGTCCAGTATTGTCGCTATCCCATTCACTTTGACAGTTTGTAATCAGTTCAGCTTTAAGATAATTTTCGGGTTACGTTTGAAAGTTTTCCTTAACCATGCCTAATATTTCAGCCGCAAAAACTTGCATTTCTAGAGTATATTTTCTAGTCTTTCCTTTATCCTCCTTATTTAAATTCGTTTTATAATTTTCAGGCAATAATCCCAGAATTTTATCTACCTTATCAAGCGTTTTAACTCGAATAACGTTTTCCAATTCTTTAATATCCATCGCCACGGAAGAAGAAAATAAAAAAATTAAAATTCTTAGCAAGACAAAGAAAACAAAACTAAGTTAAGTCGGTAATATTCGTGCGATGTCACCGACAACCACAAAGAGCTAACAGAAAATTCCTTGGTAAGAAACTAGCGCTTAATTAAAACAGTTGAGTTAGAATTCTATTCCGGACAAAAGTTTGGTCACGGAAGAACGAAAAAAACTCTTAAAAAGTTAAAATGTGTTGATCGTAGAAAAAGTCTCTAACATCATTGATTTCTTGAATATTTAAGTTCTACAAAAATATAAAATACAACTCACCGAACAATGGAAAATCACAAAAATAAACAAACGTACAGGAGCACGACTAAAACGATCTTTATTCGCTCGATCTTTGAGGGTACCGGTGTAAAGGGCACCTCAGCACTTTTCGAATAGATGATAAAGGAATGGGCAAATCACGTGCCACCAGATGAAGAATTTTGAGCGCGTACTCCCAATCAGCCACAGCGAGGGCAACTTGGTTGACAACTTCCATGAAAATAGGCCGTCGGCCCCTTCCTGGACCGCATTCGAATCTCCAGCATCTTCAGACGTTTTAATCATATTTTTAGACAGGGCCCTTTCTCATTTTTTTCAAATTGCCGATATGCAGCCAAAATATCGCTGTCATACTGGTAAAATAACAACTAATAATGCACGATCTTCTCCGAAACCTCGATGATAATCGCAGAATGGCAATAATCTATTGACAGTTTATATGTAGCCAATGGTTTACTCGGATAAATTCTATTCCGTAATGAAAATTTGAATTACAGTGGATTCCGCTTTATTGGGGCAGCCGCGTAATTGGGCCAAATCTCGAAGAACGGAAACCAAACTAATAGACTAATACATAATTTAAACGCTTAATTGGGACGGTAGCGGAAAAGGAATTTTCAATTTTTGATATATTTTTGGGATTTTTCGAAAATATGGCAACATACATACACTAATACTTGTTGCGCGCTTTCTTAAAAAATTCCTCCTTAAAAATTATAACAACATTTTATTGTACCGGTAATTTTTCAGGTTAAAGCTTTCTACGAGATAATACAGACTAACACAATGGAGCTGGTCATTTCTTCGCGTCCTATTATACAGTGGGTGGCCAAATTATTATACTCAACAAAATTTATATAAGGCAGAGTGGGGTAAGTGCACAAGGTTTTTACAAAGTTGGACATTAAACGAAGGTATTTCAACCTATCGTATAGATATTTGGCAGGGTCGTTAACAATGGCATTCCACAGCTAATACCGTTTAAATCATTTTTGAAAATTTTATATTTGCGACAAAATCGTACAAAATGTCAGCTATTCGCACTTAACCCGAAACGGGGTAAGAG